>JAAAKG020028362.1:0-44813 GCA_010014905.2 Druon quercuslanigerum | reverse complement strand
AGATTCAGAAGAGGAGAAATGTGTTGCGCGCGCAACATAGTCATGTGCTATGGTCTCCTACTATTTTCACACGGACAAAGACCTGCCTTAGTATTGGAGTGAATGCGGTTTCAGATCTGGGATCACTGTCTACAAGGTTTAATTTTACCTGTCTAATCTGGTTTTAGCGGAAAATTATGTACATAGCTCTTATCGATCTTTTTTTGGATTGAGCCTACGAACTTATCTGTTTCTATTTGCGATGCCTTCCGCAAAATCTTTAAATATCAATAGTTATAAGACCTATAATCAGATAAGTGTATTCTTTTCTTGTAGCATACAATTCAAGTGGTACTTGTGCGTTTATTATTTGACAAAGAATCTTTATCCTACCTACAATCGGAATACTCGAACCGGCAAATTGGTAAGTTTATCTTTAGTGAAATTTAGTGGAATCTGTGGACCTACTTTTTTGCAGTCTTTAAATTAAATTACATTACAACCTACCCATGTATCTAGTTCAAACGCGATATTTTTTGAGGTATCTACAAGGGTTACCTTTTCAGTCCAACTTAAATGGAAACTATTAATGAAAATCTGATCACGATATTAATGGTCTTCTAAATCTGTGTTCCTCGGTTGATGTCTATGTTCACATTTGCTGCAACTATATGATGATTTAAGATGATCTCTTTGTTCTTTTGCTTTTTTTGTTCTTTTGTTTCTTTTGTTCTTTTGTTCACTGCGTTGTTATATCCTTTGTTTTCCTGCTGCGATGACGTCATATATGAAGACTCTGGTTTACTCTGGTTCCGCTGTCTTTGGTTCGCAGAATTGGTTGCTTTGTTGAAGTTGTGCTTTTCTTATTTTGAGAATTTCACAACCTCAACATATTTTGATTCTTGAAGAGTCCTTGATCAAAGAATCTTTATGTTCTCAAAAATAACAATCTAAACTCAGAATTTTTCAGTCTTTAACAAATTATTCTATTGACTTGTTCTCATTTTGCGTACGTTGAAAAAAAAGATGTCTGCAAACACTTTCATTCTTTTTCGGAACAGAATAGGTTTATAGAGCAGTATTGCAATCTTTGCATCATCCAGTTTTGATACACTTTCCGTTGCTTCCATGTAAATCTGGAACTTTTTTTCCACTTCCGCCATTTCTCCGATAGATTTCCATCGAATGTAAGTGGTGATGGCGGTCTGAGAATCTGCGGCATCCACTAATCCTTTTTTCACCCACCCTTCTTAAACATTTTTTTTTTTCACTTTTTATATCAACGACGACTGCGATATTTAGAATAGCTTCATCCTTGTAGCACGAGTAATTAAACATCTAGTACCTTTTAATTTTATTTATTAAGATGTATTCAAGCAGTCTGTCAGTACTACACTGAACTGCGTCCCTAGATTGTACAATAACTTAGTGTAGGCGGCAGTATCTTCCGGAGTATAAATATTTAATTATACACATATATATATATATATATAGCATGTAATTTCAAACATATTCGGGTAATTGGTGTACAAAATAAAGAATATACTGGTGTGAATAGCTCTAACTTGATGATTTTTTGGTTTATAAGTGGAAGCGCAACTATTAATGGCTTCATTAGAGATAACAAATATTCAGTAGTTGATAACATTATACAATTGCCAGTCGAATAGGGTCGTGATTCGTTCAAAAATTTGGTTTTAAACTTATTAAAGGTTGTGATAAATTTGTTGAGGCAATAAGAGAAATATTAAATATTGAAGTAGAAGCCGTTGATGTTGACCAGAAAGAAACCTAGGCTCTTGATGCACTGTTGAATGCACGATTCAATTTTCTTCCAAAAATGGATTATTTATGCACATTTTTTCCCGACTACGTGCTGTTCGACGATAAAAATTTCCAGTTAGTTACAGTCATTACTTTTCTTTATTAGGATGCACAATTATTTTTTTGAACATCTTGGTGACTGGGTTTTTTTTCCTGCTAGAGATTCCTCGATTTCTTCTGGGGTCATATCTTCCACCACGCCACTGTACATGTTTATTTTCACCCGCTTGTAAGTCTCAGATCGTTTTGTATATATTGCACGTAGGATTGCATTATTTTTGGCAATATATTGCAAATAAGTCATCATTCGGCGTTGATAGTACAGTTTGTTCATCGGTTGGCAAGGGCCCCATGACGTTACAAAGTTCAATTACTTCAATTGGCATATCGCGCGGAAAAGTGTATCTGCGAATTTCGAACTGCCGGTTTGGATTCCTATTGGGAATAAGTCGTAGGAATCTAAGTTTTTGGAGTGTATATCCAAATATGCGTATAGAAGTATTCTTGGCACGAGGAGACCTGGACCTGACACTAAGGGATTGCGCCGTAGGAGCGGAAGACCTGCCTGGATATGGCGGTCTGATAAGAGGATGAGACCTTTTAGGAGAACTACGTCTGCCAGACGAAGAAGAAGATTCGACACCAGGAGCACCAGAAACAGGTTCACCATTAGGTAAGCATTCGAACTGGAAACAAAACTCTGTAACGAAGAAGCAAAGGTAGTAGAAAATGCTATCTCACGCGTGTTACTCTAGTTTTACTGAATGTATTTGTAAATTATTCTGGACTTACTGATAAGTATCAGAAAATCAGTAAATCTTTCACTGGCTCATTTTCAGATTGAGCACTTGGTTGACTTCGAAAAGCGATTACTCGTTAAAAAAAAGCAAGAAGCTGTTTCTGATATTTTTTGATAGTTTATTATATTTTCTTTTTTCTCCTCTTTTGAACCAATAATCATGTTTTAAGGCCAGCCGTGATATTGAATAATACTTCCACTGTTCTCAAAGGAACTTTTTAATGGCAGTTTATCTATTTCATTTTATTTTTGAGTACCGTTATTCTTGCTCCAAAACGTGTGTGTGTGTTTTCAGTTTTTTAACTGCAAATTTAACTATACAATATTAAATTTTTTAAATATTAATTTTTGTAGATTCCTATCGTTGACAACGAAAACTTTGTTTTGAAAATCAATTTTTTGACTAATGATATCCTGTTGAAATTTTTCGTCGAAAATTTACCTTCTTTTTGTTTAAGATTAGAGTATTCAGTTAAAAATTTATGAATTTTTTTTTAATTTAACCAATAATAAAATTAAATCGACCAAATTTAGACGAACACCATAGAATGTTCCTATTAAAAATTGAAAATAACAAATAAAGAAAAACTCTTTTTTCTCCTGCAACCCACCAAAAATTTTTTTTTGCTTAGCTTAAATGATTCAAATAATTTGATCATTTTCACTCTGCCCTATTTTTAATTCTTATTTTTTGTGAAAAATGTAACCAGCTGTTAGAGAGTTGATCTACATTATCAAAAATGTATTTTCATGGTAAAAGATTCATCATTTTAGTGGCAATTTTATCTCTTCCATTAAAAATATCAGTGTTATATTGAAAATTTGTTTCATGTTTAAGAGATTTAAGAATTTGAAGATTTA
Organism: Druon quercuslanigerum; assembly: GCA_010014905.2. NCBI lineage: Eukaryota > Metazoa > Arthropoda > Insecta > Hymenoptera > Cynipidae > Druon > Druon quercuslanigerum. The sequence goes on along the minus strand of JAAAKG020028362.1, from coordinate 41,350 downwards.
AGAGCTTTGTTGGAAATTAAGAAACAGTAAGATTTTGCTAACCGATCCTTTTTCTAAATTGTCTTTTGAAATTTGTAGATGACCACTTAGGTCCTGTCTGGTATGAATTCCGTATCAATGAAGACAATTTTCTAATTTAAGTTTATCACACATACACACACACAAGCACTCATTTACAAATCTTTTTAACAAAATTGATAATAAACCCCTGCTCGTTTTTGACAAATAGATTGCGATAAAAAAATAATCCATAATAATAAATAAATAATAAAAATATAAAACCATATTATATTATCGGTATATGATATGATTACATTCACCAATATAATTGAGAATAACCGCTAAGTATAAGACGAGAGTACTTGAAGTTCTCATATTTTTTAATCAGAGAACAAAATCATTAACGTATTAGTATTAAATATTTCTAATAATGTAATTAAGAAATGTTTAGGTTCTTCATTAGATTATACAGTAAACACTGTAGTCGGTATCTATTACATCATAGGCGTCAAGGATTTTATTCACAGATATTTACATTTCATTAAAGTCAATTTTAAAGAAGTAAATGTAATTACGCCATTCGTTTTAACTGACATCACATTTTATAGGGTCTGTTAAGTTTAAGTCAAAATAATAATAATTCACTTAAGTGTTTTTGATGCTCTAGAGAATTAACATTTATGGTTCAAAAATGATCATTTTTATGAAAAGCCAGCTACTTGTTTCATTACACAGGCCCAAAAAAATATTTCTTATTCTTGGATGCCAATATGATATTTCTGTGAATTTTCTCGCTGAAGCCGTATATGCAAACCGTTTAACCCCTATTCGTCAGAATTTTGACATAACCTTAAAAACACGCAATAAACCAATAAAACCGCAAAAATATTCACCCTGTACCATTTCTACTCACATCTCCTGAATCTGGTAACATTATAACAACATGGCTTCATAATTCCTTTACCTTAGAATAAAAAAAGCCCATGAGCAGTTTTATATCCCCGGAATCCCATAACACCAGAACATAAAATCCGCTTCACTTTTTTATTTTGAACTACGTTCATCAGTATCAACGTCAGTAAAGCCATGATGACGGTTGTATTTATTCTTTTGATTGGACATTCTTGAAGCTCAGCCCTACATTTGTCTCTCGAAATTCATTGTAGGAATTAAATTTCCATCTCTCAATATATTATGAATTTGATCTCCATCAAAGAATCCTTCTTTTAATTTCGCGCTCGATAAAGCTAAAATCGTTTGGCTATAAAAGAAAAACATTTATCTTCCATATCTAAAGTTCTTACGAACTGTTTCATCAAACCGAGTTTGTGTGCAAAACAGGAAGTAGAATTTTTTAATTGGCTCAACCAAATGTTTGTTTATAAAATTTTTTGATTCAGTTTCTATACGTTCTCGAGCTGGATATTCTTTCTTAACATAAATTTCTTGCGATCCCTGCTATATTCAGTTCTTCTTGATTGAGTGGGCGCGGCGTACCACCTTTTTCGTTCATTACAGCATACTTTTTCTGATCAGCATCATCGTTACTCTCGTTGCTTTCTTTATTGATATCTTCATCAGTTGCTTCATCAATCTCCATGTCAGCATCAGATACATTAAGGGCTACTTCATGATCTTTCTCAATACTTTTCTCAGTCATGGTAGCTTTGGTTATGCTAGACACGAACGTGTTTCGCAACTTTTCATATGAACCACATATGTATCAAAAACCCACAGAGTAGGGCTTCCGTTTCAATCGCGACAACGTCATCTCGTCATCGGACACACTGCGGCTTCATCCTCATACTCATCAGTAGTGAAAGATAACACAACTTTTCAATTTGGACGTAGGCGATCATCTTATGTCGAGAAGGACGATTTGAAGAGTATTTTCAATTATACGACTAAGCAAAAAGATATCCATTGCCGTTGTTTGAGGAACGGCTTGGGGTCCTAAGTGATAAAAGTTATTTAAGTCGCTTAAATGCTAAAGATGTACTTCAGCACATAAATTACAGAAGAAGCGCTAAAGGGTTTTTAATCATTGCGAAAGCTTTCTACGATTTACTTAAGTAGGGAGTAAAACTGAAGTTTAGGAATTATAAATGGAAGGCGTTTGAAATTCTAAAATCAAAATTAATAGAACACCTGATCTGGGCAATCTATGCTGCTGCAATACTTGTGCAGTGTGCGTGGTGTAGCATTTAAAATAGAATTGACTGCCACTCTATGGCGTCAGGTTTGGAGAATGAAGTTTGTACACCTTTAGTTCCTCAGTTTATTTCATTATTATTTCCAGTTCCAGAACCAGATGACACCTTTACAAGACAGAAGATTTTTGAAGTATAAATTTTATGGGTCTTTTCATCAGTTTACATTTTTACCGTTTAATAAAAATCCTTACGTGTCAAAGAAAATCTTGCAACCCGTGCTTCCTCATTTGAGAATTTTAGGTTATTGTTCGGTTTTTTAGATAGACAGTTTCCTTTTATTGAAAACTTACCTACGTATATTGGTAAAAAACCCTACAAATTTAAATAATACGTTCATCAATCTTAGGCGCTTGCACCCGAGACCAACAAACCTAATATTTTCAGACCCTGGGTTCCTCAACCATAGATCTTTAAAGCATAGACGCATAAACCATGAATCCAAAAATCGTAGTCTTACAAGCGTTACACTAAACGCAAACCACTATACACTTGACGGATTTTAAAGTTGATGTGTTGATTTACTGCTGTAAAACCAGAATTCGCAAAATCTAGGTACTGATTATTTTTAATTTGATGACTTTAAGTCTACAGTTGAAACATACAGCGTTAGAAAAAAGAAGGTCAAAGAGACTTGGATTTGATTTTCTTGGGATTGATGTATGCACGCTAAGGTTTGTGCACCTTTAATGTTTGTGTGGAGAGTTTGTGATCCTAAAGTCTAGATTCTACAATGTTTGCTGCTACAGTTTAAGGATGTAGCCTTTGAGAACCTAAGGTGAGAAAATCTTAGATTTGATGGTCTCAAGTTCGACTTTCCAAGGTTTATAAGTTTACTGTATAGGTGTGAAAGTTTTGTGAGACAAAGGTTTGTGGATATATGGTATATGCGTGTGTTGTTGAAAGGTCCATGGTTAAGAAGCCTAGAGTTTGAAAATCTTGTTCAGAGGTGCAAGGTTTACGAGACTAGGATTTTTGGATCTATGGTTTAAGGGTCTATGGTTTAGGAACCTATAGTTTAGGCATCTCAGCTTTGACGGGCTTGAGCCCGGATGCTTAAGGATTATGAGTGTATTCTTCAAGTGTATAGGGTTTGTTTATCAATATGCGGTTTATGCGCCTATAGTTTAAAGGTTTAACATGTATTGGTCTAGGGATCCAGATCGTTAGGATTTAAGATTTTAGGGTTTAAGAACCCAGTATTTGATAGTCTAGGGCTTAACGTTCTAGGATCTGAAAGTCTAGGATTCGACTGCCTAAGATTTATGAGCGTATTTTTAAGGTGTACAGATTTTGTGAGATTTGGTTTGTAGATTTATGGTTTGAGAGTCTATGGTTAAGGAGCTCGGGGAGCAGCAGGAAACCTGACCTGACATGAAGAGGATGCTTCGCAGGAAGAGATCTAGACATATCTAACATATTTTAAGTGATTTCACAAGATCTCATGTTTTGCCGTAGATTTAAAGTAACTTTAAAGGATTTCAGAAAAATTATTAGCATTTGACAAAATACAATGGTTTCACCAAAATGATGTTAACAATTTTACTGTCCTTTTTAAAATTTATTTTTATGGCTTGAAATTATTCTTTTTAAATCTTATCATACATGTCTAAGATACTTTTTGTCTGAAAATTCATATATTTTGTTTAAAATTCTTATTGTTTGGTATAAAATCGATCTTCTTTCTCAAGCACTTAACATTCTTCTTGACAATTATTTTTTCGTTTTTAAAGCAAATTACTTTTTAAAGTTAAAAATTAACCTCTTTTGTTCATAAATCTTAACATTTAGTTTAGAGTCGGGCTTCTTTGTAAAATATTCATTTTTCTAAGTTAAAGATTCATAAATTATAGTTGAAAATGGATTTTTTTCATGGAAATTAAACCATTTTATTGACTGTTCAAATATTAGGTTGAAAAATCAGCTGAAGAAAAAAGAGGATGGAGTAGACACGCTGCTAGGAAAACCTAAAGGAGTGATTAATAAGGTAGGGAAAGAGGTGATATTGAGAGAAATACAGAAGTTATGAGAGGCTGGTGGAACGATAAGTGCAGAGAAAGTAAAGATATAATGTAGGAGAATGTGAGAACATAGAGGAAAAGGGAAATGGAAAAAAAGAAACTCAACAGAAGAAAGAGAAAGCAGGAAAGAAAGTGGTTCAGGAAGGATGGAGTAGAAAGTGATAAACAGGGAAAGAGGAGAAAGAAAGGAATAAATTAAAAAATCGAGGTAAAGCAGTGGGTGACGGGTAGAACAAAAGAAGAGTATATCACAACTATTAAACGGGTTTTAGAAAATAGATAGCGACCACAGCAAAGACCTACTTTCTTAATTATTTAGTCAATAGGAACCTAGGACGTAAGAAAAGGAAATTAGGTGCACTGTGTTTAAATTTCAAGGCAGCATTTCACTCAGTTATCAGAAGGGTGTTTTATGGACAGTCATTAAAAATAGTGGTGTAGACGAATGTTTAATAAAGAGGATAAGAAAAATATTTGTTGAAACTGAGGTGAGGGTGAAGATGGGAAAAAAGAAAGAAGAGGAATTCTGGACGGGAAGGGGGTCTGGCAAGGGTAGCCGTTGAGTCCACTTCTATTTAGTGTTCTTCTGGCATATTTAGATCAGAAAATAAAGTAGTGCTAATAGTGGATGATGAAAGAGGAATGAATCTAACAATTAGAGTACTTGCAAATTACGTAAGAGTAAAAGATCTAATAGTGCAGGTGAATAAGATTTAGATTATGTTCGATGTGGTAGCTTTCTCATTGTCAGGATATAGTGGGAAAATTTAGGGTTGGAAAGCGCATAGGAGAATGGGCAGTCTGCATGACAGGTTTTTTTATGGGTCTTGGGAGTGAGTTGGAGTTTAACAGGGTTTATGGTGAAAGAAAAAAATAGTACAAAGTAAAATGATTGTCAAGCAATTGAAAAGAACCTGAAATTTTGAATAGAAACTAAGAAAGTGAGAGGGAAGCAGAATTGCACCAGCGTGTTCCCGGTAGGTTATGGGTCATATGAAGAGGGGTAACCTCGGTCGTTCCAAATGGGAAAGGCAGAGATATGAAATAAGATTTGAATCCGGTATGCAAGTAAGATATAGAGAGGGTCAGAAAATAGAGGAAGAGATTAAGGCAAGGACATAAGAGGCAAGATGACAGACAATTGTGGAGTAAAGGTAGATTTAGGGGAAATCAAAGAACCTAGAAAAGATTAAAAAGGGTAGCAAATGGAATAAAGTGGTAATATTTAGAGTGGGCATACAGGTACTGGATAAATAAAGAAGATAATGTAAATAGAGTGTGTGTGTGCAGGAAGCATGACTGCATGTTTCCTAGAGTTACAAATGTGATGGAGATGAATGGAAAAGCGTGGACGAGTGAGTGAAGTAGAATGTGAATTGAAATGGTCAGATTGAAGAATAAATGAAAAAACTGGAAGATCTGAGAGAACATGAGAGATAAACAGAAAGAGAGAGAGAGAGAGAGAGTTTGCTGCAAAGGGTAGAAAATAGAGGAATAGTATCCAATTTGGAGTTTGATAATGGTAGGATAATAGTCGCAATCGCTTAGAAATAGGAATAGTAATTATCGTAATTTCAGCGAATAGTTGGTAAGATAGTTCAAAATTCATCACTTTAGTGAAACATTCAACTATTTGGATAAAGTTTTTTCTTTAAATAATTTTTTTTTAATTAAGAATTTGGCTAAACATTTTATTTTTAGATGAAAATTCGTTTTTCTGTACTTGAGAATTATCATTTTCAACTCGAAATGTCACGCATTCTTTTTTTTGGTTTAAAAGTGATATTTTCAAATTAAAATTTGAACTATTTATTGCTTATGTATGCATATGATCGAAAACTTAAACTTTTCGAAAACATTTCCTGTTGGGTCTAGAAAGTTGCAAATCCTTAGGCACTAGAAGTCGCAACAATCTAAGTATATAGAATCACTTATGGTAGTAAACAAATATCAATTTCCAGGAAAAGTTTCAGGCTACAGTGTGGATTAGAGTATCTATTAAACCCTTTACATATTTTTCCGCATAAAAACAATAAGCCAAAAAATCGAATTTCTAATAGGTATTATTCCCGAAATCTAAACGTTGCAGGAGTAGGAGCCCCTTTCACACTCGTATTTTTGGAGTTACTGAATTCCGAGTTTCTCATATCTTTGAAGTTTGAGTGTATCTCTATTTGAGTGTTTGAGTGTTCTTAATGAGGACACAGAGTTATTTTCCTAAAATTCTTGGAGAATTAATTGCCTTTTTCCTGCAGGACATTTTGCGATTTCATCTGGGCTCATATTTTTCACCTCGCCACTGTACATGTTTATTTTTATCCGTTGGTCAGGTGTACATTGTGTGTATAGATATCTTGTATACATTGCTCGAAGATGTAGATGATTTTTCATAAATAGTGCGCAAATATCACCGTTGGACGTTGATAATACAGTTTGTTCTTCTGTTGGTATGAGCCTCATGCTATTACACACATTCCTAACTTGACATGGAATATGACGAGCAAGAATGTATATACGAATTTCTTACTGCTGGTTCGGATTCCTGCTGACAGTAAGCCTAATAAATCAAATTTAGTCAAGATTAAAATCAAATACGCGTGAAGGAGAACTCCTGCAGCAGGAGACCTAGACCTAACACGAAAAGGATGCTTCGCACGACGAAAACTAGACATGTCACAAAGGGGCAACGCGGCAGGAAGAGAAGACCTGATCAAATATAAAGTTCTGGCAGGTGGATGAAAAATTTCAGGATAACTAGTCTGCAACAAAGAAATCGAGTAATACACTTCTTTTTCTGGAATATTTTCTTTTCCGGAGTAAGAAATAACTAACCTAATTTGTAGATATGACGGAAATAGCGCTAAATTTTTTGGAATTAATTACATTTCAATTTCGATTCTTTAGAATGCCACCGACAAGGTAATTACGTCCAATGTTCATCGGTTCACGATTATTAATCTTAGGTCTCTCGAACAGGGTGAGTTGATTATTAGTTTTAAGTGACTTCACCTAGGAAAGTTTTAGGACAAATATAAAATTTATGCAACACATCTTTTAAAGTCTTATTTGTGATCTTATCAATGTCGGACAAGCTCGCTACAGAACAGATACACCAAAACTCGGCGCACACACGCTCAAACTGCATAGCATCAATTATATACTATCCATACGTCCTTCATAGCTCATTTCACAAAAAACTGAAATCGAGACAAAAAGATCCAGAAGTTCTTTTTACATTCTTTTTTAAATTCTTACGTGGTCTATTCTCTTCAAAGTCTTAAAGATGTCTTTATTGTGGGTATCTAGACATGTAATTTAAATGCTCTTAAGCGCTTTTTAAAAAAAGTTTTTCGCTGCTTCTTAGAAATAATTTATCATGTTTCAGGAACATACGATTACTAATAGTACTTGCATTGCTCGTACCGAAAACTTCTGGCGGCAGTACAACTATTGCATTTTCGTTTAATGATTCATCATTTTGGTTTTAAATAATTGTATGTGTTTGAAAAGTTACTAAACACAACTTTCACTTTAGGTAACCCCGTTTTTCGACCTTCCCACAACTGCCGCAAATAACAGTTTCTAAGGGGATCAGGGTGAGAGCGTTTAAGACAGTCATATTGAAAGGGCCGCAGTCTGCGATTAATCAGTCAAGCTTATTGCGCAATAGCATAAATTCCAATTGTAAACAGTTCAGGCGGCGTTGAGTTTTTACGTTTCGATCTCCCTAAATTTAATCCAAGGCTATTGAAAGAAAAATCCCAACACTGGTCTGAGAGCGAGAGCTCCGTGTAATTCTTAAAAAAATCGTTTTCTTTTATTGTAAACTAATTTTTTATTTAACAATATATATGTTCTATTTTGTTCTATGTTGATTAAACTTTGTAACATTGTAGTGCTTATCGTCTAAAGTGACAGGTTCAGTATTTATAAAGTCCGAAAATGTACCGTTTTCTGGATGCAAAGGGTAGAAAAGAGGACCAGGGAAAAAATGTTCCCTAACAAGGTAATAATAACAAGATATGAGCAGGAAATAAATATCAAGCCAATGAAAGTAAGACGTGTTCCATATCCAGCAAGGTAAGAGAAGTTTCTTGCCAATACATATTGGGATAGAAAAATCAAAAAAGCTGCTAAAGCTCAAGCTTTTGTGTTCTTTCTACAAAAATTCGGGGCTGCTTTTTTATTTAGTCCCATTGACTCTGAAAATTGCGGGTGTTTGTTTTTGTGAGTGGGTCGATTTTGGTTGTTTGGTTTAGTTTGTTTGTTTTAAGTGGGTTAGTTGGGGCGAGTTTGGGTTAATTCGTTGGTTTTGATTAGTTTTTGTTGGTTTGCTATTGACTTTTTCAGTCGAGTCGTTCAGAACTGCAATTTTACAAAGTTTGTTTCAAGCTGTTTGAAGCTCCGTCATAAGAACAATTGCATTTGCTAAATTTTTTAAAGTAAACAAAACAAACTTTCCATGCAATAACGAATGCATTGCTTGGAATGGGAAATTTAGTTTTTATTGAAAAGTTCAAATTTCTGCAGCGCTATTCTATAAGTTGTAATATCTTTGGATTTTGTTCTTTTTTTAGTAAACATTTTTCCGCGCAAGATTTTTCATTCAACAATCAAAAGAAACAGTAGGATTTTATAAAAATCTCTCTTTCCCTATATTATCCTTCGTAGTTTGTGGATGAAACCTTCTCAGTCTAACATATGGTACGAATTGCATATCCATAGAGACACTTTTTAATTTCTATTTTTTTCACACACATACACAAATTTTTGAATCATCCGATATACATTAAGATTAAATTCTACATAAATTATATATGCTATATGATTATATTCACCAATAAAATTAAGGATATACGCCAAGAATAAGACGATAGTATAAGTAATCTGCATATGTTCTGGTTAGAGGAAATAATCAATGTATTATTAATGAATTTTGTTAGCAATTTAATTACTGAATATTCTGCTGACGAACGAATGCGAGACGATTTTAAGAGAAGCAAGAAACTGTTCTATTAATTGGCGTTGATCAAAATAAAGGCAGGTAGAAGTACCAACTTAGTGAAGATAAGAAACAACACAGGCAAGGTGGATATAAGTAACGCTAGGAAAGCCTTGAAAAACCACAGAAACAATGGATGGTTCCCAGAACCTATAAAAACAATATACAAGGTCTGACTATTAAATAACGAGAATGGTTACGAAAAATGGTTTAATTATAAAAATCAGTCAGGAGTCAGGTTTTTTGGCACCAAATTCGCACAGAATTTTTTCATGTGTAATTCCTTGTGTAAAATTTTTCTAATTGTTTATTTATCGGCGTTTACAGCCTCGGCAATTATTTGCGTGCTCATTCGACGATCTGCACGCACAATTTGGTTGATTTTGGTCACTGTTTCCGGAGTTGAAACTGGTTATCTTCAGTGCTCTCTCGGCCCTCACTGAAGCGCTTACAACACTCAAAAACACGCGCACGAGATAGAGAATTGTCTCCATAGACCTCTTGCAACAATTTATAGGACTCAGTCGGAGTATTTTTAAATTTAACGAGAAATTTGAGATTGATCCGTTGCTTCTGTTTTTCGTCACATATGGTTTTCGGCACGAGACAAAAACACGTTTGTTTCAAACCACTACTGCACAAGTATTACAATAGTGACGAAAACGTGTTTTGGTACGTAAATAGAGAAGATTCCCAGATACCCAACGCACTACTTGTTTTCCCCCCACCCCTCTAGGGCGCCCTCTAGGCGCGCAGTCTCGTTATTTAATAGCCAGACCTCGTGTACTGGTTCGATATTATGGAAAGTATTAGCCAAGAATGCGATATGTCTCTATGGCTATTTATCATATTCATGTAAAAGTGTCTAAGAGTAAATCTCTTCGATGAATAGGGTGCGCATTTCAGGACACTGATGGTGCGTGTGTTAACATTCGCAGATAATCAGTTTTTCAATGCAGACTTAATAAAAATACTTGCAAAGAATGTTGAGAAAACCTAATGAAAGCATGAAGTGAATAAAGCGTGGAACAAAAGACTTTGGATTCTGAAGGACCCGATTGTGGAGCTTTATATGACAACTTTGTGAAACTCTTCACTCAGTTTCATGGCTAGAGAGTTTGATCAGCAACCGGGATTGGTGCTACTTACTATATTCGAAATGGATAAGGTTCGACAGTATACTAATAATAAGTGACATAATAATGAATTTGAAAAAATATACAAATATTATTGTGTTTGGTGTAACATTTTCTGTCTATTTCGGATCAAAAAAGATATTGCACTTTTAGATTTACAATTTTTTTACAAATTGAAATTATCTTGACGTTGAACGGAGCGTATAAGTCGGCCGTCTGATGAGGAAACATAATCTGAAATAAGGACGGTTCGCCTCCCCGTTGCAATGCGAGAGTGTCGTTTTCGTCAAAAAGCAGTTGTTATTTTTCTTCATCAGGAAGTAAAGTTATTTTTTTAAAATTCTTTGAAATTGAATGAAACTGGCCTGTGGGAGCTTCTTTTATTTCTTCTAAGGTCATATCGTCCATGGAACCGCTGTACATGTTTACTTTTATCCGTTTGTTAGCCGCAAAGTGAGTATATTGATTCTTTATTGTATATATTGCGCGAAGATATTGATTTTTTTTTGATAATATTGCATGTATATCCCCATCGTGCGTTGATAATACAGTTTGTTCGTCGCTTGATATGGAACCCATGGAATTATATATTTTTTTCACAAAAATGGGCAGATTGCGAGGAAAAGTGTATCTTTGAATTTTGAATCGTCGGGTTGGATTAGTGACAGGGGTAAGCCGAACAAATCTAAGTGCGTCAAGTGTAAATCCAAATATGCGCAGAGAAGAATGATTGGAAGAAGAAGACCCGGAACTAGCACGCTGAACACGTTCCTTATGAGGAGATCTGACTCTGACATGAAAGGATTGCGCTGAAGAAGAAGACCTCATCAAATGCTGAGGTCTGGCCGCAAGATTAGACCTGTCTGTAGAATTTCGTCTGTCAAAAAAAGAACTTCTGGAACGAGTAATACCAGGGATAGGTTCACCGTTAGGTAAACATTCGAACTGGAAGCTCATCCCTGCAACAAGGAAAGAGTGAACTTTAGTTTACTAAATTAATTTTCAAAGCTTATTATATTTCAGCTTGAATGACATTTTCATTTAGGGGCATGACTTGTAGTTACAAGTTAAAGCTAGCTTAGAAATTATAATATTACGTAAAAAGACGCGAGATTACTTAAAAGCTGAAAGCACAATTGTAGGATATTTCGTTTTATCCATAAAAAATATGAAAACCAAGTAATTCCCAAGTAATAAAATCTTCGCAGAAAATTGCGGAATTATATAATATTGGAACTAGAAAATTCCCTAATTCAAACAAATTTAATTTTTTACTAAGAGTATTTATTTTAAGGTTGTTAAAATGATTGTTTTCAATTGTTGTTATTTTAAATATTAAGAATAATTTTTAAACATTGAAAATAATATACTTTTAAAAGTACTTGTCCCGAAAATTCGCGACGTCTAGCCAAGCCTATGAAAAATACAAGACTAGTCATCCCACATTGCGGGAGGATGAGACATTTATCTTTAATACAGGAATAATATAAATAAAAAAATTATATTTATTTATAGTCAGGAATTTTATAATATTGGAATTTTCTGCTTTGAAAATTTCATCATTCGGCAATTAGATGTCGGGAATTTCAGAATTCTAGAATTATCGGAAATTTTCCGCTTCGGGAATTTCAGTGTCCAAAAATAATTTTTCGGGATCTTTCTGCCACCTTATCCAAAAAGTGCTGTAGAAAACATTTTAATAATGTTTACGCGAATATTAGAACTTAATAGATTATTTTATGAAAATGTGTAGTACTATTGTGAATTTTCACACATTTCTAATAATCATTATAGATTTTCTGCTTATAGAAGAATTTTCGTCAAATTGCTCTCAATTTTTAAATTTTGTCAAGTTGGAACACAATTCGTACTTATTTCGTATAAATTCAGATGGAGTTTGAAAGAAAATATCAATTTTGAAAGTGTGTAGATAATTACATAATTATTTCGTTTTGCCTGTAGCTTCAGAACCTACTTTAATTATAGATATATTTTATCATTAAACTTACCAATAAAATTAAGGATAAAAGCGAAGCATAAAACGGGAGTATGAACAATTATCATAGTTTATGATTAGAGAAAATAATTATTATATGAGTGAGGAATTGAATTAAAACTTTAACGAATAAATATTCTGCTTTTTTGCCACATCAGATGCTATATCATATAATTGTTGCCTTTTCAGAATATTATACGCCTCAGCCTTATCGTTGGCAGATATTTACATTTCTTTAGAATCAGCTTCAGAGATAAAAAAAGTAATTATTAAGTCCGTTAAAAATTATATAATAATTTTTTTAATCTTTTACGGTATTAAATTCACCTTTATGACTAAAAACGAATCTTTTCGGGATAAAAATTCAGCTACTTGGTTTCGAATTCAACTACTTTTGCTAAAGTTAATTTTTTTCTTTTCAGATGAACTAAATTTGAACCCTGCTGGTCAAAAGTTTCTCGCTAATTTTTGAATGAATAATCATGTTTGAAGTTCTCGTGATTTCCAATAGTACTTGCGATTCTCGCACAGAAAATCTCTGATGGTGTTATAACTAATTATTTCAGATTGGGTTATGATTAATCTTTTAGGTTGTGAATATACTTTTAGGTGGTTAAAATATGAATATTTTGTTACAAACTATTTCTATTTATTCATAAATAATTATTTTAACGTAAAAATTGATATTTTCTATTTTTTGTTAGAAAGGAGTGAGTGTATCATATAGTCGTTATTTTTTAAGAAGAATATAGCTGTTCAACTGATTTCTAACAGATATTTACATTTTTTTAAAGTCACTTTTGTAGACAAACATACTTACGACATGCTATAAAACTGATATCACAATTTTTTAATCTTTAACGTGTATTATTATTATTACACCATTAAGTCGTTTCCCTTTCGCGGTAGGCGTGACTCACTCGGTGGGAAGTAAGTTAAAATAATAATGGGTCTATGAGATTTATTGACATTTAACAGAATACAGTGACTTTGCTCAAATTCAACATATTACACTAGGTGTATTTCATCTTACAGAGTTATTAACATTTAAGGATATTATGATATCTAAGGGAATTTCATACGAAATAAATGTCATCTGCCAAAAGTTGTAATTCCCTTGGTCAAATCTAAAAGGGATGAATTATTATTATTTTTGTAAGCCATCTCTGGTTAAATCGAAAATTTTATTTTTATTCAGTAACATCAATTGCTTAAACTGTTATTTAACGTATTCCACGATTGTTAAAAAAAGCTGTATGGATAGTCAATTCTTTCGTTAAAAATCTATTAAGCCGTCATTACAGGTCATGCACTAGGCTCAAGCCCGATAGAAATCCAGGTGACACAAAATGTACAGGGGCATGATGCCCTGCACACAAATAACGATAGGAATAAAATAGAGAGCAAGAGCATCTAATAAAGGGAAAAAGGATTCTAAATTGAAGACTTTTCAAAAGAATTGTTATAATTCTAAAAATATTGAAGTACTTAACAATAATATTACACGCCTGCAAATATAAAAAAATAAGAATTTACAATTTTATGAAGGAAATTTTGTAAAGAATAGTTGAAATAAATGAAGTTCCACAAGTAAACTCAGAAAACTTGAATATAGGACAACTAATAGATCAGGGAATAGAATTCAGACCGACTCACTTCACTAGCCATGAAATAGATGTGCAGGGTCATGTGACCCTGGACATCTATCTGCAATATGTGCGCAAGAGCCAAGAGTTCTGGCCCCTGACTTACATGTGCAGTAATAACCTAGAAGCGTTTTGTTATTGTCTGATCCTATGTCATCGATCTCATTGAAAGCTATCCACAGCTGGTACCTTATCGCATTTTGGAAACGAGAAAATACTCGTATTCTGATCAAACCAGGTTCATTAAGTCGCGTATCTAGTTGAAGCTCCTCATCTTCTTCTCGTTGCAGCTTGCCTTGAACGTAAGATGGGGCAAGTTATACTTGATACACGCCAATTGGTATGTCGCGTATTTCTTCCAATGTAAGGGGAGCAAATTGTGGTACTTGAATGCAGGCGATTCCAATTTTTTTCTGTAGCGCATATTGTCTACTTCTACGAGCACTTGCACAATATTTGCCTTGCGAGCTCTCGCTATATATTCTCATGCAAGCTCTGCTGTAGCGCCTTGCATCTCAAAAACAGGATGGTATCGATTAATTATGGCACCAGCAATACGAAAGAAATCCCTTAGATTGTGCACATGAGCCATCGGAATGGTTTTCTCGAAGAACTTGAAGATGGACTTTATGTGGCCATTTCTGGATTCCACTATCCATCTAGATTTCGTTATTAGCCAAGCTTCGTTTGCTTCATGCGTTACCAATTGACTCTCTCTATATCCACGGTCCTCTATAAAAATATCACCAATGTCGACAAATTCTCTCATACCTTCCACATCTCTTTCAAATTCGTTTATGAGTATTTGTGCGTCATTGTTTCGCGAGTCAGAAAAATATGGTCCTTGTATTTTAAGTATGTACCCGTCTGAAGCAACAATGAGAGCAGGTTTTACCAAGTGACGTCCTTTATGTTTGCAGAATGAATGTCGACGTACGCGAAAGTTACTGCTCTTCTGCATGTGAGCATAAGTTCCATTAATGATAGCAATAGCTCTGGGAATTTCTGGTTGTGGATTATAAAGTTCATTGGCTAATGAAGTCACGTGTCTTTCAATGAATTCCTCTATGCTTATCGCATTAAATCCAATGTGACCAAGCACAAATCGCTGCATGAAAGACTCTCTTAAAATAGAAATAGCCATGCTTGCAGGTTGCCGGCTTGAATAATGAAAACTCACTTTCAGAAATTCATCAGAAAGACCTTGACGCATTTTGCAAAGGAAAGTCAGCAGATATTTTTTTCTTACGTATCTGGCATCATGTTTATGCAACTGCGGAATAGGATCGCAAAATGCATACAATTCTCTTCATTGTTCCTTTTTTACAAGAGCAATAGCTTTAAACTCTTCATCAGTGAAACTACCCTCATTATTAAACGCCGCAGCCGCATGAACATTTGGTTCGTTACGAAGTTGCTGCAAAAACAGAAGTAACTGCTGTCCCGGAATCCTATACGGTCTATTAATCGCTTGTAGTCCAGGAAGCAAGGGGCCTTAGATGAAACCATTATCATCCAAAGGATTTAAGCACGCTTTTGTTTTTTCTGGAATAAAAATGTCCATGACAATAAAAGCGTTAACTCTACATTTAATTAAAAGCCTTGGAGTATTAACATCAGCATTACAGAACATGCACGTTTTTCTGCCTATTTGTGTAAGAACATTCAGTCTTAAACAGCCTGGGTCACGTTCGAGCTCCTCTATCTCATTGCGAATCGATTGATTGCAATTGAGACATAACCTACTCTCATCGGCGACTTCAAGTGGTGGTTTTCGAAATTGAAGGCCTCTAAAAATTGCAATGTTTTGCCTATCAGAATTATTATTTCCATCAATTCGAGCCATTTGTTCTGGTTGATAGACTCTATCGCACACATAGCAATTAACTCGAACTCTGAATGCCATTTTTTAAACCATAAGAGACACAAGCTATTATGGTCTTAAAAGGCTGAGAAATTTATTAATAAAACGAAAGAAAAATTCAAAAACAATAAAATAAAACAAATAAACACAAGAAACTAAACAAAAAAAGGAAGTACAAAATACAACACAATTAATACAGAAGGGAACAGATAGGAATTTTTTTTCGTAAGCTTACCAATAAAATTGTCATCCGCTCTCGAGATCTTTCATAAAAGAAATAACAAGCACACCATCGTCAATGGAAATAATAAGTAAATGCTGTTTAATATATGTTTAATATATATATTTTTAATAGAATAATAAGTAAATGCCGAGGTTTCAACTTTTTTCAAGTCATTAGGCCTACTTTCAGTTCGTCGCTCATTCTGAAGTCGTTCGCTTTTTGCTTTAAAAAGTGACAGTCGTTCATTATGCAGCATTCCCTCATTATTTCCATCGACGACGGTATGTTTATCTGTCATTTTTTTTGTGAAGGGCCTTTGAAAAAGTGATTTCTTAGTCAAGTTTAAATCTTCTGCACTTAGCGTTTGCCCGTTCTGAGAAGCGCGCTATATGAGTTAACGGTGTTGACTCATATTGTCATTGGTTTGGCTAAACATTTTACTGGCCACTTCTTGATGCGTGTTCCTTATACAGACATCGCTTGTGTCGCTGAAGCTACTAGGATTAGTTTTATCTGCTAATCATGGGCGCTTAGCGTTCGGCCCTCTGGCGAAGGGTACACTGTTATTATCGATGTGCGCACTAGTTACTAATGTTACTTTGGATACCATTTCTGTCTTTAAAAAAGTAATCACTTAGTTATGTTCAAATCTTGGGCGCTTAGCGTTTGATCGTTTCGAGAAGCGCGCAATATAACTCATTGGTTTGGATAAGCATATTACTGACTACTTTCTGATGCGTGATTCTTATAGTTACATCGCTTTTATCGCTAAAGCTACTAGGATTGGTTCTATTCGCTGATCATGGGTGCTTAGCGTTCGGCCCTCTTGCGAAGGGTACACCGTTATTATCGGAATGTGCGGACTAGTTACTAATGTTACTTTAGGTACCATTTCTGCCTTTAAAGAAGTGATTAATTAGTCAAGTTAAAAATCTTGGGCGCTTAGAGTTTGATCGTTTTGAGAAGCGTGCTATATGAGATAACGGTGCAGGCGAAAATATGACAGATCACGATGTGACGCGTGATTTCTATGTCGACATCGATTTTGTACAAAAATCTGTTGTAATTCGTTTTATTCACTGATCTTAAACGCTTAGCGCCGCATATCGCTAAAACTGTCCATTTTTTTGATTTTTTTACGGATATTTCATCCGGCACTTATAACCTTAAAAATTACAAAGTTTCAGCTAAATCCACCGAAAGCCAGTTTCCCATACATTTAGTGCGGGGTCCTTTAATGAAAATTCAGTATTCTTAGGTACTATCAATTTATTGATACAAACTTAATTCCTGCAGAGTGAGACCTCCTTAATCGTGCTCAACTTTAAATTCATCAAGAAAGACACTAAACTGTTTAACAATTTTTTAAGATCATCCTTCAAAACTCTCAGAAATGACTAGAGAACGATTCGTTCTGAACGATGCCTCGCGGTTCACGTAATCTCCGATAAACTCACAGTGCAAAATTAAGTGACATACAAGTTTCTAAGCTTTTCGTAAACATACCGGCCGCCTCGAGTGTATTAATAGCTCGAGAAACATTAAAATGAATTTTTATCTAGTAGAAAATAAATTCCACCCGCCGTTTAAGCTAGAAGAAATAAAAAAAAGAATAAAAGTAATTAGTACTAAAATAATTCGCTATATGTCTTAGCTGCCCGCCATGATCCATTAGTACTTATTTTACACGGTTTCCTTAAATATATCTTGATATTAAACCTTAGATTTCGCTTTCCTCTTTCCATTTTACAGGTAAGAGGCAAATTTGAGTCATCGGTGGATCATATTTAGAACTGGCGCTTTTAACTTGAACTGATCGCACTACACTGTCCTTTATCTTGTAACAATTAATAATTCTACCCAATTAACATCGACATTGCGGTAGCAAATCATGTTTAATAAGAACAATATCACTAATCATGAGAAATGTGTCTCTTTGAAACACTTAGCGTTTCTGTAACGATTGTATCTATTAAAAAATGTCCAGCTGTTAGATAAGCGAAGTCTTCTAGTTCATTGGAAAGCGGAGCAATAGGGCGGGGTTATAGGAACATTTCCATTCGCGTTAGGAGTGTGAAAAACTCTTCGTAAGTTCGAGTATAAGATCCGACAATTCGCTTTAGATGGTGTTTAAAACTGTTAACAGATTGAGGTATGAAGTGCTACGAAGTGCCTTTGGTAGCGAATTCATTACACAAATTGATATCAAGTCTGAGTTTTCAAAATAAAACTTTTCAATTCCTTATCAGCCCCGTGAAGTGACGTGCCATTGTCACTATGCAAAGGAGCAGATCCCCCTCGCCTAGAAGAGAATCGCTGGCAGGCTAAAAGAAAGGCAACAGACGTATAGTCAGACACGAGCTCTAAATGTACTGCACGCGTACAACAACCAACAAAAAGTTATTATGTCTGGAAGCTAAGCGTACGTTAAAAGGGCCTACATAATCTACCTCTGTATGTGCGAAGGGGCGATTAGGAGTTACTCTAAAATCAGGTAAGTTCCCCGTCAGTTGCTGGGGAAGAATCGCTCTTTTTTGCGCATATTCGAACCAATCTTTGCTAAATCCTTTAACCAGTGAGCACGCTATTAGGATCCAGAAACGCTGCCTGAGAGAATGCAAGGTCAATTTCAGACTACCGTGTAGAGTTTTAATGTGAACATTCCTTCTAATCGCAAGATGCCAGTAGAATCAAAAAATGGATTAAGGTTTTTTAGAGGGGAATCCTTTGCAATTTCCTCGTTTTGTCTCAAAGCGTTCAGTTCAAGCGAGAAGGAACTAACTTGAACATATTTAGTTTAAAATATTCCGGCATTTCGGATTTTGAACGTACTGAGTGAAAGAGTCAAATATTATAGTTTAGACTTTGTAAATTTAGAGTGTTCAAAAATAAAGGCATCAACAAAGTTCTTATAATAAGCATTCACTTAAAGTAATTCAAGCCAGGAGGAAAGTTTAGGGATTAAGACAAATGGACTTTTGATTTAACTCAATACGTAAGAGCACTCTTGAACTCGTGGTTCTAGGTCAGATGATGCGGGAGAACCGTCGCGATGATCTAGTCATTCTGTAGAGTGCAATTTTAATCAAGGAGAGCCTTGTCACCATAAAGGGTGCTTTTGAATCTTTTCCGGCGAGAGTCTCCTCGTAGCACAGTCGGTTTAATTTTCTTTGGTAGAGATATATCGCCATTTAACTATCTCATATCTATCTACTATCTACTATCTCCTATTACTCCTATTACATTTGTCTATTCTCCTGAATTAGGGAAACTCTGTTAGCTACAAAAACTAACCAATTTGAAAGGTGCTTACCTAGCCAAGCCAAAATCGTCACTGAAACAGTGTGACAAAGAGTGGGGAGATTTTCAAGCGAGATCGTATCCATGAGGAATTTGGGAACCTTAGCAAGAAAGACTATCCCACATAATTCTAAACGTAAAGTTGATAAGTATTTAAGAGGGACCATTTTAAGTTTAGCCATTAACAAGCAAACGTGAGCATCATTCCAATCTTCACTGAGAATTCTAAGATAAACAGAAGCGGAGTATGCTTCAGAAGGCGCATGCGCAAATCCGTCTGAAGTGCATAATTTAAATTTTCTTGCAGTTGACTATTCCGCTTTCGTAGCCAAAGGTTCTGCATTAATAACTTAGCCAGTAGTATCACTAGAGTTATTAAATTCATCGGATCATATAATTTAGCTATAAAGAAAGAACGATCATCTTGGTTGGTGTCTCCACTGGATTTCATCTCCCAGCTGATAATCGGAAAATTATTATGAACACACACGATGTACCGGGCAATACTCTAGTCAGGACCAGGCCAAACAAACTGGAACAGACATCTTGCCAAATATCCGAGCTGACATACCAATAGAGAGCACTCGGTTAACTTTAACGAAGCGGGAGGGCAGCACCTGATGGCCGTAGATTATTGCAGGTCGGGAAAAAGCGAAAAGACTAGAGATCGAAACAGACATTTATATATTTGCGGTTAGATTTAGATTCAGCCTTTCAGGCAACTATATTGTTAACTTACAAGGACATGATGCTCTCAAACTCTCTTTTCGCTTATTCACTATTATATACCAATTACCTTTAATTAAAATCAGTGGCATAATCTCTTCTTGCCCTCACTAATCACCCCTACTCTGAGCTAGTGATTTTTTCGAAGAGAATTAAGGAGGTTGACATTTTGAGGATATTTTTTCTTTGGAGTGGCGCTAACTAGGTAACTATCTTTTTTAGAGTTATTCAACGCTCTGCATCCTAAAGTTCAGGGAAAGGCGTTTAACAGAGCTGAGCATAGTTAATTGGAAAGTTAACTTAATTAATCGTTACTCCGTTGATCAAAAAGTTAACTTAGTTAATCGTTAATCCGTTAATTTGTAGAAAATTTAACGACAGTTAAAATTGATCCGTTAATCGTTAAAGTTAACTTTTTATAAGAAGAGAAATTAAATACTAGAGTTTATATAATACGAAATTAAGAAAGATAAAAAATAAATAATAAATAAAAAAAATAAATAAAAAAATAGCAAGGTACAAATTGACTAAATTCCCTGCTCTTGACAATTATTCATATGGTGCAAATTGCCCTTTATGAACAGAAGCATGTCAAATTTTTATCTGACATGCGTGATCTCTTCAGCGACAGAGGACCACTGACTCAATGATCAGCACTGGTATATGTCCCAGATGATCTCAGGCTGTTCTGCGCAAGTCACAAATGGTCGTTTCTCATTCAAGAAAGCATGCCAATTCATGGAAAATATTGGTGACATGCACAGTGCAGCAAGTGGTTTATTACAAAAAGATTTTTAGTTAACGAATGTTAACGGAAGATAATAGAAGTTAAGGCAACTTAAATGGTCCGTTAATCCCAAAAGTCCGTTAACAGTCAACAAAAAATTTAACTCAGCTAATTATCGGAATAACGAATTAACGGGTCGATTAAAACTCTTACCCAGCTCTGGTATTCAGTAACATTTTAAAATAATTTTTATTCTGAAAAAGATGATCTCCATCTCTCCACCTTCACTCGAAAAACAGAACTTCCGATTGATCAGGGTAACAATGCTCGTATTAACACCATAGGAAGTCTAGACTAATGTTATTTTTTACAAATAAAGTAAAAACTACAATTTTCGCGGTTTTGATTAAAATGTTCATTTTTGTTTATTTTTAGTAATTGTGCAAATGTACCAAAGGTTCATCTAATGTGTCAATTCTTTCGAAAGCTATCGTGCTAACAAACTTAAAAGCTACAGACCTAAAAGAAAAAAAAACTAACACTCTAATGCAAAGTCAGCGGACACAGGCGTAAAAACCGCCTTTTCAGATTAAGGGGGTATCAAAACGTAGACGTTTCACAAAAGCGGGGAGGTTGAACTTTACGCAAATCAAAAATCTTGGCTGATGAGGTTGTGAGCATTTATTTGTTTCAGCAAAAATACTTGATATAGAGAATCGTTTACAACGATTGTTTATAAAGTAATAAATGATTTAGGAACTATCATCACCTTAAATAAAAACCACTATTTGGGGATAAATTTTCTTAATTTAGTAGGAACCAAATGAGGAAGCTCTGCTAATCTGCACACGACAATTTTAAATCACACGTTTGTTTATGCAAAATCTATTAAATTATTGAAATTTTGCATTGCTATTGAACACAACTTTTTATTTCTCGGACGCAACAAAAACGTAACATTTGCGACAAACTGCAGTTTTTATTTTTCTTCAGGCGAATTTACAGTTGTTTTTTTAAAATTCTTGGAAATTGGGTTTTCCTTGCCTATGGGAGATACATCAATTTCTTCTGGGGTCATATCTTCCACTGCTTGACTGTCCATGTTTATTTTCACTCGTCTTTCAGTCTCATATTGAGTGTGTTGATATCTTTTGGTATATATTCCACGAAGATACCGATTATCTCTCGTCAATATCGCAAATACGTCACCATTATAACTTGATAATACAGTTTGTTCATCAACTGGTATGGGCCCCATGCCTCTTCCAACTTTGTTCACTAGAATTAGCAGATGACCAGGAAAAGTGTATTTTTGAATTTTAAATTTCCGTTTGGGATTAGTGATAGGAATAAGCCGACAAAATTTAAGTCCGTAACTGTTTAATCCAAATATGCGTAGAGAAGAATGTCCGGCAGAAGGAGACCTGGACCTGTCACGAAGGAATTGTCTGTCAGAAGAAAAGGTTTCGGCACAAGAAACAGCAGAAGTAGGTTCCCCATTAGGGAAACAATTTAAAGTTCAACCGCCTGCTGAAGCTATCTTATTAGAACAATCGCATTTGCTGAATTTCTTCACAATAATACAAAACTTAAAACGCAAAACTAACGAAATTTCTTCAAGAGTCAATTTACTTTTGGTATAACAGATCGAATGTCTTCTGGGCTTTCCTCTGAATTCTAATATCTTTTGATTTGGTTTTTTGTATTATTAAACATTTTTCTCGTGTAATCTTTCCCATTCCTGTCTCAAAGGCAACAGGAGAATTAAACACAATTTCTCCTTTCCCTAGGTAATCTTTCAAAAATTGTGGATTACCCCTCACGATTATACCATATGGTACAAATTGCGTATCACTAGGGAAACTTTTCCAATTCCATTACTCTCACTCTCATCACTCTCAATTATAGATATATTATATGATTATATTTACCAATAAAATTGAGGACATACACCGACGATAAAACAAAAACGGAAACTAGCATCATACTTTATAATCGAAAATAAATGTTAATGTATTAATTAGGAATTATATTTAAAATTTTTTTTATAAAGATTCTGCTTTTTTATCACATTATAAACTGTATCATATAGTCTTTATCTTTTTAAAAAGAGTATAGACATCATACGTATCCTTCACAGATATTTACATTTCATTAAAGTCAGATGTGGAGACAAACATACTTACTATACATGTTGACACTGATATCACAATGTTTTTATCTGTTACGTTTGAGTAAAATAATAAGGGGTTCTATATTGTACCTGTACTACGTCTTTTAAATTTTTGTAGGAAATTTAAATGATAACGCTCAGCCTCAAGAGATCTTACAGGGTTATCAAAATTTCAGGGACAGAGAGGATTGTAAGGGAATGTTATTTGTAATAATTGCTTAATCTGTTAAATTACACATTACATGATTGATTGTCAATGACAAGGAAAAGTACGAGTACAGAGTATAAAACATAACATTTATGTAAGCTATAGTAGGTTTGCAACAGAGCCGGATCTTGGGGTTGCAAAATTTTATTATTGAGACAGTATTAATCTCGTCTTGTGATGATGCATGTCTGGCACTAAAAGGATGTTTGTTTTTCGAAATGTTCTTCACGAGAATTTAAAAGTGACCACTTCAAATTACAAAGTTTCCTGCAGGAAAAATCATAGAATATTTAAATAATCTTGATTTTAATTTTCCGCCGAGGTGTACCGAATCTTGCATAATGAGATATTGCGGAAGTACGGAACTTGAACTTCTCTGGTTGGTTGTGAAAGAAGCCGTCGAAATATAGTTCCACATTAGGTTCTCAGGAAATAAAAGTGAATTCGAATATTGAACAAATTTTTTTATATTACTTTTTTCATTCATTTTCAACTTTCAGTTATTCAGTATTCACTGTCAGTTTGAAATTTAAGCTTTGCAGAGTTTGTGCTCAGTAACTTACGATCGTTGTCGTTTCTTTTCTGACGACAGGTATATTTTGTGAGAAAAGCGTGGTAAAATATTGAAATCGTCAACAAAGCCGAGAGCAAAGCAGAACTAATTTTTCCGTGCCAAGAAACAAACAAACTAAAAATCAACCAAAAGAAACTTCTAATGTTTCCACAAAAGCTCAAAGTTTCATCTTTGCTTTATTTTAATACAAATCGAACTTGCCAAGCCGCGAATTCTGGTCAGGTTAGGATGTTCGATGGAGGGGGAAGTTTTCGATAAATATCGATAATTATCTTACCGATATTTCCCATCGCTACTTAATGCGAGATTGACCTTGCGTTGAACTGCAGTTGTTATTTATGTTCAATACAATGTAGAGTTATTTTTCTAAAATACTTTGAAGTTGGGTATTCCCTGCCTGTGGGAGATTCATCGATTTCTTCGGGGGCCATATCTTCCACCACGCCACTGTCTATGTTTATTTTCACCCGTTTGTGAGTCATATATGAAGTATTTTGATATCTTTTCATATACATTGCACGAAGAAAGCGATTATTGTTCATGAATATCGCAAGTACTTTACCATTCAAAGTTGATAAGACCGTTTGCTCGTCGCTAGGAGGAGGCCCCATGCCTTTACCGACTTTTTTCACTAGAAGTGGCAGATCGCAAGGAAAAGCGTATCTACGAATTTCGAACCGGCGGTTCGGATTTCTGATAGGGCTGAGTCGAATTAATCTAAGATCTTGAAATTGAAATCCAAATATGCGTGAAGAAGAATGACTGGTAGAGGGAGACCTATTTTTAGCGTCTAGAGGACGTTCTACATGAGAAGACCTGGATCTGGCACGCACGGGTTGTGCAGCAGGATCAGAAGCGATGTTCGGACACTCAGGTCGGACAGATGGATGAGACCTTTCAGTAGAGTGGCATTTTTCAGAAGAAGAACTTCCGGAACAATAAACACCAGGAAGAGGTGCGCCATTAGGTAAGCAATCGAACTGGAAACTCAACTCTGCAACAAGAAATAAGTGGACTGTAGATCTTTCGGTCATATTTTCATTTTCTCGAGAAAGAATTGAGCATTTGACGGTTAAAAAACGAGATATATAGAGTTTGGAAATAAAAATGGAACATACTGATTCTCCGAGTAAAAAGGGAACAAAGGAGCGCGCGTCTGGAGGGAGGGGATGCATGTACTGATGTTAGGTGGGGATAGAGGCTTGAAAATTTCCCAGTTTTGGATCATTATTTGATGAGAACTTGGGAGTCCCAAATAAAAAACAATAAAAGAAAGCAAAATACATTAGTTTACCAAAAAAAATGATAACCACTATTCAGATTATCATTTTATTTATTCTCATAATTACTTTTTACCAAAAAATAGACATTTTTGCAGACTGGAAAAAAATTGTTTGTTAATTCACTTTTGATGTATGAAAGTGTTTTTGGAACTTCCGTGAGAAAAAGTATCACAGAATTATTTATTATTTCAGTATTTTTGTTTGCGAATATTTCTTAAATTAAAACCGGCTAAAAAGACTTTTTTCGAACGGACGTACACGTAACAAATTAGCACATGTAGGTGGCAAGCATCCAACGCGTTTACTTGAACAAATTAAAAATAGGGTAAATAAAAAATATTACTTTCAATCTTTATAAACAGAATCATTTATTTGAAAAATAATACACTTTCAGGATTGACAGATAACAAAAATTGTTTCATCAAATAATAATTTAAAAAAAAAAGTTTTTTGTGTCAATTTTCGGATAGATCACTAGGGGTTAGGTACAAGAAACAAATTGTAAATAAATAATAATAAATTAATAATACATAGTGAAATATTTTAATAATTTCACAAATATTACATAATTTTTGAAAAATATTGTATAAGGGAAATAAAGCTGGGCCCTATGCGGCGTGACTCAGTATCTGATGGACGTATTTAATTTGTGAGGGAAGGAGACCCTTATATCTACCGTGTGACAAGATACACTTATTTTAACATTTTTGTGATGAACATTCGCACAATTGTGGTAACCACGGCTTAAGATTGTGGCCTAGGATTTTAAAAATCACTGGTCACTGGTATCATCTACACTATGATAATTAAACTGGGTTCTTGAAAATTCATATATTTTCTCAAAAAATCGTAGTTTGCGGCGGATTGATTTTTTTATGTTGAAGATTAATCTTTTTTTTTAAATTCGAACACCTCTGTCATTGTGTAAGATCAAACTTTTTTTTTTGAAATTAATTTTGAAACTATTTTATAAGAACAATCGCATTCGCTAAATTCTTTAACAATAATAAAAAGCTTAAAACGCAATGGCTAACACATTTTCGGAAAGAGGAAATTTACTTTTCGTCTATCAGATCGAATTTCTGCTGGACTTTCCTCTAAGTTGTAATATCTTTTTATTCAGTTTTTTTGTTGTTGGTAAACATTTGTCTTACGTAAGATTTTCCAATCGTAGCTCAACAGTGAAAGTACAATTATGCAAAATTTCCCCTTTTCCTACGAAAATTGTGGATTTCTCCATATGAGTATAACATATGGTTCGAATTGCGTGTCAATAGGGACACTTTCATAAATTTAGACTTATTCTGATTTGCATATACGTAAAAAATCTTCTTAAATTATAAATATATTATGTAATTATATTTACTAATAAAATTCAAGATAAAAGCCAAAGATAAGACGACTATAGAAACCATCCTCATATTTTATAATTAGAGGAAATTATGAATCTGTTAATTAGGAATTTTCTAAACAATTTAACTAAAGAATATTCTGCTTTTTTATCACGTTCTAAAGTGTATCCTATAGTCTTTATCTTTTCAGCTAATTGTGTGCCTTAATTCTATCCTTCCCAGATATTTACATTTCATTTAATCTAATTTCAGAAAAAATGTATATACATACAATATTCGTTAAAACTGATTTCACATTTTTTTAAATCTTGGATGTTCAAGTAAAAATAAAAGTAGGTCAATAAAATGTATTACTACTTTCAATGATTTCACAAAATTTTATGTATTCTCATTTTACGGAATTTCATCTGTATTAGCTAAAAATGTAACTATTTTGTTAAAAATTCTTTTTTAGGAGAAACGAGAAAGATTATGCTGTGGCCTTGGTGGCGTAATTGGTTAACGCTCCACTCGGGAAAAGTGGCTTTCTGTGTTCAAATCCGGGCTGTAGCGTATTTTTTCTTTTTTCTTTAGAAAATTATTTTGACCAGTAATCAGTAAAATTTAACTTCAGAATTAATTAATTAATAACGTTGGTATACAAAATAACATAAATACTTTAAATTATTATTTTGTTGTTAAAATGAATTTTTTTATTTGAAAAATAAACCTTATTCTTTAAAAGTTGATGTATCTTTTATGATAGTAATTGGTCTTAGTTGAGGATTTATAATTGTAGTTGAAAGCTCATTAATTTGATCGAAAACCAAAGAATTTTGATTAATACTTTAATATTTTGTTAAATCTTAGGATTTTAAACTTTAATTTGACATTTACATTTTTAATTTAAAGTTCATATACGTTTCCAAGAATTCATTTCTTGGTTAAACATGCATCATGTTATGTCGAAATTCATCTGTTTAATAATTCCTTACAACAGTGGAAATAGCTGATACATTGGTAAAAATTTGTTACTTTATTTTGACTTAAAAGTCAATTTACCAATTTTAGATTTTTAAAATTTTGATAACGTATATTGTTTAGAAAATTTTCAATTTTGGTTGAATGTGAGGAAGATTTTTGTATAAGTCTTAAGGTGCTTATTAAATTAAAAGGAATAAAAACTAAATTACTAGAAAGTTCGTTTATTTTATTTTAACGTTTTGGCTATCACTCTGTGCCTTTTTCAGAAATTCTAAGTCATTAATATAGATAGATAGATCATTCATCCACACGCTTCGCCTCGCCTCGCTTTGCACGCATGTCGCTAGTTTCTCGCTTTGCCTCGCATTGCCAACTACGGCCCTTTTGTCCCCCTTTTCATTCAACAATAACTCTATGCTTATCCCACTACTTTCCACCTCTTCACAGTCCTCCAACCAGTGCTCAACTTTTGCATCCCCCTTTCCGCACAATTCACACATCATCCTCTCTCGAGAAAGTCGCAACCTATTATAATCTTCCATTTATCCGCATCTCATTCTCGCAATAAGTTCCTCAATTCCTTGCTCTCCTTTCTCATAAAAATATTGCCCTCTCTCCGTTGACATAATCCACAAATAATTCCCGTTAAACCTTGACTCTCTTATTCTATACTGTCCTTCCATGCTCGTGCATCTTTCGCACTTCATCTATCTACCATCCATTTCCCTTCCATCCACCTTTCCCTATGCACCTCCGTCTATCCACCCCTATGTCTGTTCACCTTCTTTCAGCAACACTCCCTAACCAGTTTTCTTCCATCCTGCTCGGGAAAATTTCTCCTCATATGTACACACTCGTTATAATCCCTAAACTCGTCTTTTCTATCTCCCTGCTAACAATAGAGTTCGTTCCATTCTTTGCCAAAACCAGTATCCACTTCACATACCTTTTCTGCATCCTATTTACCTCCTCACTTACCTACTATCTCCAGACCTCCACTCCATGAAATAAGGCACGCTTCCCTAGCGAATCTAACAATTTTGTGCTCCTCACAAAATCATCTGCGAGCAACCTCTTTTCCAGTCCCCACACCTACGTCATCACCACATTTGCCCTTCTCACTCTATATTTTATATGAACATCTACTTCCTCATTCCTCCGAAACAGGAAGCCCAGGTACACAAACTCTTTCACCTCTTGTAAAGATTTTTCCTTCCACTTGTAGCCCCTCTCTTATCTCTTCCAACTCCTTTTCTGAAAACCAGCTTACTTTCCATATCTGCGTTTACAATTTCCAAAAACGTTGGGCTAAGTGGATGCCCTTGGCTTAACCCGCTAACCGTCCAGAAACCCTCCGAGATTCCCTTCCTCCTCTCACCCTATCTTTCGTCTCCTAATACACTTCTATTAACGTCTCGATTAGGCCTGTTTTGGCTGAAAATTAAATAATGGACAATTCAACAACATTTACTTTATTTAACAAGGCTGACGCCAAAAAAGCAAGGTCAATTTATTATTTAACATAAATAAAATGTATACAGGTGTTTGCGTAACTAATCACGCTGTCAGCAAGAGGCGAACTAAGCTCAACAGTAGCCTAGAATTGGAAAACGACATCAAGAGTGTGTACAT
Organism: Druon quercuslanigerum; assembly: GCA_010014905.2. Classification (NCBI taxonomy): domain Eukaryota; kingdom Metazoa; phylum Arthropoda; class Insecta; order Hymenoptera; family Cynipidae; genus Druon; species Druon quercuslanigerum. The sequence continues at coordinate 12,314 of JAAAKG020028362.1, read as the reverse complement.
CTATAAAAGTGCACATAAGTAATTAAAATAAGACTTGTATGTGTGAATAATAAGATAATGACGAAAGACTGACGATAGAAATTAATATTTTGACGTCATGACCACATCAATAGGCTTCGCGCAGGATGAAAAACGAAAAATGGCAACATCATTCTGAAACAACATGCTGTGACGTTATATGAGACTTCGCGTAGCAATTACAACAATACAATTTACAAATTGAATTAACTAATAATTGCTCAGTCCTTCTGTGTGTTTATGCGAAATATACGATAAATATGCGATTAATCATAATTACAAGATTCTAAACAAAAACGAAAATCAAAAATAATTTCAAGGTGCCTGAACGATTTTGTTTCTGAATTAATAAATGTTGATATTATTTAAAACAATTTTTCTGGTGAAAACATGACGTGAAAATTTAAAACAGTGCTTCGAGATTCTTCCTTCCTTTAATCAATTCTTTGAACAGGTATATTAAAGTTACTAAGATTTATCAATAAAAGTAAGGGTCCCCTTTTGTACGGAGTCAAATTAATGAGTATACAAAATACTGACAACCAATTAGAACTCCCATCCACTTTCTTTCTCTCGAATAAAATTATTATAATTTTTTCTGCCTAATTCTTCTTGGCAAAATTATGAAAAATGAGTTGTAATTAGTTGGAAATAATTTTTTTAACCCCGAAATTTTCCTGCGTAAAAATCGAAGCTTTTTTATTAATAAATCTGTATAACTTTAACATAAAAGTTTCGAAAATTGTCACAGCGGGCAGGGCTGTGGGTCGAGAGACGGTGAATTTTTGAGTGGAAAAACTTAAGATAGCTCTATTGGTGCACCTAAGACTTGCCCTACCTGCATCAAAGGCTAGCTGCAATTAAGGCCAAATTAGCCTCATCTTCGCACAGGAAGATCAGTCCAGCATACGGCATCAAGACAAAAACGGTTGTTCCGGCCTAAAAACCACATCGTGTCACAGAAAAATACACGGTACGCCCCGACCAGCCTACTCGCTCTTGTCGTCTCGCTTCTTTACGCTTGCTCCAAGGATTATAAAAAACAAAGTGCAGCGTTATTCTTCCCTCATATCCCCGACCCCTTCCACTTCCTATAAAAACTGTACTTTGACAATAATAATTAAGAATAAAGAATCATCAAGCATAAAGTGGAAATACTTCTTGCTTGTTTTATTTATTTATTTAATGCTGAAAACGTTTTTATATTTAATCAATTTATTATTTCCTTACAGCACCGTCAGGGACCTTTTCGTTTCCATAAAGGTGATCTTTGGGACGCTGTTTTAAGGTCACAGGAACCATCACTTAACGACCTATTGTCTGTCGTAAAGGTGGCCCTCAGGGTTCCGATTGGTCGTAAATTCACCTACACCCACACCGAAACCATCACTCCCCTTCAGGGACCTAGTGGTTGCCGTAAATATGACTTTTCGGGTGCTAAATGTGGGTGCGTGCGTCTGCGTGCACACGAGAATCATCACTTCCTGGTGTGGACCTATCGATTGCCATAAGGGAGACCTTTAGGATGCCAATTGAACTTGAATGTGTGCACCCACACAGTATTGACATCCACGCATGATACATACATTCAGGGGACCTCTGAGTCACCGACATCGGCTGTCGCCATGCTTCTCTCGAATCTTGCTGTTTTATTTACGGTCCAAAGAAAAATCAGTTTCCCATTATCCCATCCTCCATCGTGAACGATTACAAAGTCTCAAAGGAATTATTTTTTTTTTAAATTTATCTTTTTTGTTTAAATTGTTACTACATTATTAAAAATACTATTTGTATTTTGCAACATTAATTGTTGGTACGCAGTAGACCAGGGAAACGCGAACGGTTGCTATTGCAGGCTATTTATACTATGAAATCAAAAAACCAATAAACAATTTGCAAAAATTTGCAAATAAAAAATACGCGATACAAGCGAAGTAAACTAAAATACAGAAACTTGTAATAAATGGCCACATGCAAGAGAAGGGATCAGATTTTCTACATTATCGCCTGAACTTTCGCCTGTTTTCTGTCAATCATGTTTGAAGGCAGGTATTCAACTCTATCCATGGAATGTACACAGTCATTCTCACGTCATACCTTCCGCTTGACAAAAATTAAAACGCTAACATATTGAAAATATGGCTGAATTATTTAATAATAATGGACGATGCAATAATAATGGATGATGCAATAATAATTTGAAAAAATATACAGACCTTATAGTTCAAGCAGAGAATAAATCTGATTTCGATCACGAGGTCTAGGCTCGCTCAGTGGGAAATAAAAAAATGGCCGCCAGCATACAGCTGACAAGCAGAACATTCAATACCCGGTGAACAATTTCACGATGGACATGATGACCGATACGACCCGTCTTAAAAAGCATGCGTGTCACCCTGAATTATTATGAACGCACACGATGTGCCAGGCCATACTCTACTCTGGGCCGGGCCAAAAAAATGAGGCAGCTATTTTGTCAAATATTGAAACAGAAATACTACAAGAAGGCAATCAGTTAACTCTACCGAAGCGGCACCAGGTTTGAAATTAAACAGGACAGCACCTGATTGCGTTAGATTCTTGCCGGATGGAGAGTAGCGAGAAGGCTAGAGAGGACGAAACTAGTGTTTCAGAATTTTGTTTTTTTCTGCCTCCAGACTCTCAGATATTTGCGGTTAGATTTAGATCTATTGCTCTCTTATTACCTTAAGACCGGATTTTTTACGCTATTCACCGCTCTGTGTACAACTGAGCTGCAAAGGGGTTTATACGCCATTATAAATTCAATTGTATGTACTGCGAACTTTACCTACAATAACAAATTTAAGCATATGCCATAACATTTTTTCTTAGTTTATTTAGGGTACTTAGTGAGATTCTAAGATTGATTTGTTTCTGAAAAAAGACTATCGCTCTACTGGGCCTCGACTCACAGAACTTCTGATTGCCGGTCGGCTGATTTTCCGTGAAGATACTAGAGAGATCGAAAGAAGAATCCTTTTTCTAAAATACACACTATTTCAAGCAACGTGTTTTATTAGTAATACGAGCAAATTTAAAGGAATCTGTATTATCAACAGGGGTGGTTATTATCAATCAGTCTACATATCGTTTCATAATAGACAATACGTAACGTATTTTTTAGGCAAGATGGGAAATAAATTTTAATACATTTTAAAATTAAATTTTTTCTGAAAAAAGGTCATCTACATTTTTCATGATATTCAGAGTATTTATTCCGGGTATTAGGGTGCCTAATTTTCCGAGCTTGCAAAATGCAACTTTTTTCTTTCTCTGATGTTTTTTTCATGTCGTGCGTTGTTTGGATTTAAATGGAGGGGGGATACATTTTACACAAAGCAAAAATCTTAGCTGATGACAATGTTAATATTTATTTAGTTTAGCGAACATGTAGTTCAGTTTAACGACAAATTTTGGCAAGAGCGATTTCTACGTCACTTACCATGCGGATAATTTTGCTCATAAAGAATCATAATTTAGTTTAAAATTTTTTTATGAACTAAAATAATCATAGGTTCGAAATAAGGACTTTTTATCTCTCTAATGCAACGAAAAGGTATCCTTTGCGACAAGCTGCAGTTTTTATTCTTCTTCAAGCGAATTTACAGTTGTTTTTTTAAATTTCTTTGAAATTGGGTTTTCTTTGCCTGTAGGACATTCATTGATTTCTTCTAGGGTCATATCTTCCACTGCTAGACTGTCCATGTTTATTTTCACTCGTTTGTGTGTCTCATATTGAGTTTGTTGATATATTTTTGTATAAATTGCACGAAGATACCGATAATCTATCGTCAATATCGCAAATACGTCACCATTGGAACTTGATAATACAGTTTGTTCATGGGTTGGTATTGGTCCCATGCCTTTACCCATTTGTTTCACTAAAATTGGCAGATGGCAAGGAAAAGTAAATCTTTGAATTTTGAACCGTCGGTGTGGATTACTGATAGGGGTAAGCCGAACAAATTGAAGTCCGTAACCTGTTAACGCAAATATGCTTGGAGAAGAATGCCTGGCAGTTGGATATTTGTATCTAGCACCTAGATCACGTTCCAAATGACGAGGCGTGGACCTGCCCGGATTCTCAGGTCCAGCAGAATGATGAAAACTTTCGGGAGAATTTCGCCTTTCAGGAGAAGAAGAAGTTCCGAAACGAGGAACACCAGGAATGGGTTCGCCATTCGGTAAACAATCGAACTGGAAACCCAACTCTGTAACAAAGAATAAATAGACTTTAAATATTTCGGGCATATTCTTCTTTTCTGGAAAAAGAATTAGCTAATTTCATTTTTAGAACTGATGGAATTAACCTGAAATACTTTGCAATTTATCATATTTTAATTTTAATTCTTTGGAATGACGTCAAGACGAAATTACTTTGATCAAAAGATATTTCAGAAGAGAAAGTCCAAAAACGACATATTTTTTTAAATGTCTTATTCAGTCATAAATTGTTTCCAAAGAAGAAAATCGTTTTTTTTAAACTATAGTTTCGTAGTTTATAATATGCAAACGGAATTCGCAAAACCTAATGGGTCAACTCTTTTGTTAAACAATCGTCTTTTTTGCTTCAATATACCTATTTATCATTAAAAATTTAAGAATTCCAGTTGAAAAATCAAATACTACATTTTTGGTAATATAAAAAATCACTCTAGACTTTACAGCATTATTCCTTTTTGAACAAACAAGGGTAAAGCTTTTCTAAAAACTTTTTGACAGCTTATTAAAATTTGGGTTTGTAGTCAACTCGTGTACAGTAGGGCGGGAGAGGGAAGGCAGTAATTGATGCTAAAATAAGTGACACGCAAATTTGTGACGTGTGGATTCATCAATCGAATGGGGGCCTGGGAGTTTTTTTTTTTGAAAGAGAGTTTGGTCCAGGGGTATAATCTGAATACAGTAAAACGTTTCGTAAACATGTAAAGGGTTAGGGTGTGTCTGATGTTCTGCCTCGGTGGACACTCTGGCGGTGAGGGTTCCATTGACCACTAGGCGGCAAGGGTGTGATTTTGTGTGCGTACTGCCGCCGTTGGACATTCTGACGTTGAGAGGTCCTTTGAACAGACAGGAATGGATTAGAAACTTTCTTAGCATTCAGAAGGAAGCATCGAAAAAATAAATTATTGGCATCGCCCTACGCATTCACATTTTTGATGACGATGTCTTAACGTACTAAAAGCAAGATAAGGGTTTAAAATAAAACAAAAAGCCAGTCCGACGTGATCAAAAACCAGGGCGTAGCTTGGGATTGCCAGCAAGAGGCAACGGGGTCCGCAGTATCGTAACGGATAATGCATGCCGGTGAGTGCCGTTTATCAGGCTGATGAGTGGGCTCCAATGCCCACTCCCAATGCTCTGCTGCGGAGGTGTACGTGCTCAGTTGGCAGATCCGGTTCGAATGTGTCGGCTGAAAAAAGGGGTGTGAATGAGGGCGCCCCAACTATCGCTCCGTCTCGTGAGAAACAATTCATTGGAGTGGGCGGCTGGCACGGCGAACCCACGCCAGTCGACTGGAGTTCTTGTGCGTTACTCGTTTGGGCATTATTCTACAATCTGAGAAAAGCTTCATATGACTTGAATTAAAAGCGACGTTCATGATATGTGGCAAAGGAGACCGTATACGCAAAAAACCCACAAAATCTGATAATTTATTTTATGAAAGAGAAGTAAAGAAGAAGAGTGGGAAGCGGTAGAGGGGTCGAGGCACGAAACTCGTTGTTAGACTGGCGAAGCCGAATAAAATCATATTTCCCGAGAGAAAAGGTATGTTTAAAAGGTGATAATTATGCTAATTCATAGGATTTAGTGGCGGTGCTCAGGATATCTAAGTGTCTTTATCGTGCGTATAAGGAATTTATTTTAATCTGGATTTAATTGATGTTAGTTTTTCACGCGCTACCCCAAATTGTACAGTAGGTTATGATTGGTCGGATAAACATTTTCTAAACTAGGATTCCATATTCAGGTTTTAGACTTGAGAGTCTATTGATAATAGGGCTTAATCGAGGAATAACTTCTAGAGCTTTCTCTTTAGTTTCAAAAATATATAGCTTTTAATTAAGTCGCTTATGAAGTTTACCCCCTACATATTTAACGGAATTTTTCCATTCTATTGGTTCATTAAACATTTTTGCTGGATCTATATTGACATGCTTTCTGACTGAGAAAAGAGTTGATTCTGACTTTGCTACATTAAGTGTTTGGCCTATATTGACTAAAAATTTTCTGTTAGAAAACTTGTTAGAAACTTGTAATTAATTTTCTGAGCACTGCTACATGCCAGACACTATCAAAAGCTTTTTATACGTCGATGAAAGCAGCTCCAGTATGCTTTCTTCGATTGAAATTTAAACTAATGATTTCGGTGAGTTTAAGCATAATGTTCTGGGTAGAATAAGTTTAATTTTTTAAAAGATTTTGCTCATAGTATTTAATAGACTAATTGGCCTGCAGCTGGTTAAATAATATGGATCTTTACGATCTTTATAATTTGTTTTCCAAGTTTCAGGAAAGTAGCTTAGGTGGAATAGAGACATTAAAAATAAGTGCGAGAAGACTTAGGAACGAGATAGAAAGATTTTTGATGGCTTTTAAAATTGAATCAGGACCGGTTGCTTTCCTATTTTTAGTATTTTTAATGTGTTTTGTTAATTCCTTATAGGTTAGTTTTTAGGAATTATTATTTCGGTATAATTTGTAGCCACGAACTAGATTGATGTTTACAGATTCGGGAAGTGAAGTTTAACTGAGCTAGCAAACGGTGATTTTATTCGTATAGTGGTGTGTGGCTAGATCGTGCACTTGGAGTATATTTGATAGGGACAATAGCTAGCGTAATTTTATTTTTAGACCTAGAGTTTTCTTGAAGATAGGTGCGTTAACGCGAGTGATAATAATTTCCGGAGTTTTGGGTGGTTGTATAGCTTGAGATTTGCTTGTAAGTACTTTGTAAGTAGAGGCGACTACAGTGCTGTGAAGCGTTAATTTTTCCTGTAGCTGGTCATTGACTTATGTGGTGTATTCTCGTGTTAAATTATCTTTTTGGATGGTCTGAACAGATGGTTTAATATAAACCGTTTTATTACGGGTATTATTAGTTTTTAATTCATTAAATATGGGTTTTCTGGAAGCTTTTTTAAAAACAGAACAACCTCTGTGATTAGCGGGATGGCCTGCAGCACAGTTGGCACCAGTAGCCGGCGATTAATGATCCTTTGTGCATGTAGAACTCTGATGCGTGCTACCGCACTTCACAGGGCGTGAAATGGCCTGACAGGCATCAGAAACATGCTGGAACCTTTGGCACTAAAGCACTTAGAAGTTTCCTTCGGTCTGACGTAGGGCTCGCCTTTTATTTGTATAAAAGCAATAGACTTTAGATTAAGGAGCTCTTTTGCTTGAGGAGTATACGGCAACGTTACCAGAAGTACTGGTGAGGTTTTTTTAGTTTGTCGGCTCCTCATTTAGGCAACTGATGTGATTGCGAAAACTACCTTTTTCAGTTTAAAGAGAACTGAGTCTTCCGGGAACGCGATGAGGCTATTTCGAATAACTAGTTTAATTCTTCGAGATATGAAACTCAAATAGAATATATATATATATATATCTGACCCAAGGGTGGTTACCCTCGTCTACAATGGAATTAATTGGGGGTATTTTTCCCGGCCTTGTAGCTTTGTTTGCATTAGGGGTTTTCCGTAGCATTATCAGCCGATTTCTGAGCTTTAGCTTTTGGATTTTGGAGGTGACGATGGATGTCCTCTGTATCCATCTTTGTTATCGACTTGATGCGTCTGATAGACCAAAATCTATCAATCTATCGTAAGCATAAGTCAATCTATTAATTCCTGTGCTAATAAACTAAGACTATACATATCCTGCTTTCAAAACAAGTTGTCTCATCAATCATCGATCATTATTAATAATCGTGACTGTGTCGGCTGGCGGGAGCGCTTCCATATTTATAGAACTGACTCGCGCGTGGTGCGCTAAAATTGAATAGCGAGGCCACGTAGTGGCTGTCACGCACGAAGAGGGAATATTGCGAGGATGGTTGGTTAATTGTAAAAAATGGGGATCGAGCCACATGGATTGGTGGATGTGGGAAAATCGGAATTGGAAATCAGTGATTGGTTGGCATCGCGGGTATCGCAAAATTTTGTCCTGGATCAACTAACGTCTTGCTGGCAAAAATATCAAATTCACATAAATCGACTAATATACGTTATGTGTCCCCTATGAAATGTCGTAAAAAATAAAAATATTTAAATTTTAATTTTTAATTGTCGCAGCGCCTGCGTGCGACAGGTTGCATGACCACTAATAAAACTCTTATAAGTTTCACGTCATTCGTGTTTATCCAAGATAACTTTTTATCAATTTAATTTGAAATTCGTATACGTTTTTCATGGTGGAAGATTAAACTTTTTCTGTTAAAAATGAATTTTAAAGCTATCTTATAAGGTTAATCACATTCGCTCAATTTTTTAAAAACATAAAAAAACGTAGGACGCAATAACTAACGCATTTTTTGCAGAGAAAATTTACTTTAGGTCTAACAGGTCGAATTTCTGCTGGTCTATCCTCTAAGTTGTAATATCTTTTGATTTATTCTTTTTTGTTATGAAAAATTTTTTTTGACGTAAAATTTCATAATCCTACTTAAAAAGTAGCAGTAAAATTATTTAAAAAATTCCCCTTTCCCTAGGTAATCTGATAAAAATTGTGGATCACCACCTACTAGCATAACATATGGTGTGAATCGCCTATTAATAGTGACATATACTTGAGTCTTCTAAAATAAATTGAGATGAGTTCGTAATCCTTTAGGAAAATAACGTATAAAGTTTGAAACAAAATATTAATCCCGATAAGCTGAAAAAATTTGTTTTAGTTATAGATATATTATAGGATTATATTCACCAATCAAACTGAAGACGTACGCCATTGATAAGACGGCACTGGTAACAATCATCATATTTTCTAACTAAAGGAAATGATTCATGTATTAATAAGGAATTTAACTAAAAATTTAACTGATGAATATTCTGGTTCTCCGTCACATTTTATGCTCTATCCTATAGATGTTATATTTGCACAACATTATATGCGTCAATCTTATCCTTCACAGATATTTATACTTAATTGCAGTCATTTTCAGAGAAAAAATGTACATACATACAGCATTCGTTAAAACTGATAGGACCATTTTTAAAATCTTTAACGATCTAGTAAAAATAAAATTTGGTTATTAAAACATCTTACTGCTTTAAATTATTTCACTAAATCTCTTAAGTTGAAAATGTTATTATTTTATCGATAATTTGAGTTTTATTGTTCAGAATTAGTTGGCTGATCTGTTAATTTACATGTTCCCTGTTTGGTCAACTGTTTGGTTAAAAATGTATTAACAGTGGGCATTGAAATATTGAATATGTATGTATACACCATTTTTTTAAACTTCATCTTTTTCAGTTGGAAATTTGGCTCTTTTGTTGAAAGTTCTTCTTTTTTTGGTTAAAATGAATTTCTTTAAATGACAAATTAACTTCTCGTTTCAAATTTTAAATGGATTGTCGCGAAAATAATTTTTGTTCGTTTCTTAGAGAAACGTGCTCTTTGTCTTAAAAAATTATCCTATTTTATTTGAAATTTCATTATTCGAAAATCAAAGAATTTTGATAAATATTAACCTTTTTTGCTAACATTAAGGTTTTCAAGCTATAATTTGACTGTTGCATTTTTGGTTTGAAATTTATCTTATTTAGATGAAACTAGAACCATCAGGTTGCAAATTTATGTATTTTGTTGAAAATGAGCCCTTTTTGGTATTATATTAACCCCCTCAGTCTAAAATTGAACTATTTTCTTAAGCGCTCTTTTGTTAAAAATTAAACTGTTTTCTTAAAACTGATTTTTTATTGCTATATCTTTTTAGATAAAAATCCTCATTTTTGTATTGTAAAATTATCATTTTGAACTGAAAATTTAAATTTAAAAAACCAATATTGAATAAGTTTTTACAAAAGTGGAAATTGTTAATTCATTAATAAAAATTTGTTACTTCATTTTAACTTAACAGACAATTTACCAATATTAGACTTTAAAAAATGTTTTCGAAACCTCTGCACCACACTCAAAACTTTTTTTAAATAGTTGTTTATGAGAATTTAATTATACAGAATGACAATTATTTATGTTTTATGAATGCGGATGCAACAGTTTTGTTACTTTATTTATTTAAACATTATGGTACTGTCGTAGAGGAGAAAGATAAATTGAGACGCTTAGAAAATTTGTCTTTGTGATCTTTCACTCAAATTTGCGAGAAACAATTTGAGTAAAAGTCTTACGTATTATCATGTGGGATTTAAGCTAGTCAAATAGTATTTATGTAAAGATAACGGCTGTTGAAATTGTTAAATTGTTTTTCAATTATATTCAAATGAATATAGAATTAGTCATACTTTTTATATTTTTTCCAAAGACTTAGTTTGACAATAGCCGGGCATAACAGTAAAATGGAACCTTATGATGAAATCAATGTCTTTGAAGTCGATGCAACCTCACTTCACAAAAAAACATGGCCAAGTAATAATATAACATTACAATTTTTAAAACATTTTTTAATCATATTTTATAGTAAGTATTTAAAAAATATAAATTTGATATTCCTTATTTGGCCATTTTATTAAAAATTAAATAAAGTCCAATAGGCCTCGCACAAGGGTAAAATAATAAAAATACATACCTCAGGGCGCCAGCTTTCCTCAAAGAACTCCTAAAGCCTTACGGGCTTCCTAAAGCATATCTGAAGGGAGCAATACGAGAATACGATAGGAACGATATGCGATACAAAAAAAATTAGAAGCGTAAAAATCCCTTATTATTATTTAGCTCAGTTCTTAAGTAAAGGGGCGGGGGAGGTGCTTAAATAAAGTCTGTCAAGATAGTCTTATAAGAAAACATGTGTATAACAACGAACAAAAAAAGTAACCAAGGTCAATTGGAAGTTACATTCTGGAGATCATAACAAACAAAAATTAAATTAAAACAAAACGATATTGTGCAAAAAAAAGTGACAAACTGAGAGGAAGCCAGATTAGGAAATAAAAGTATTAATCATGAATAAATTAACCAGCCATTTGACAACCTAACTGGGTGACCTCCTAATTATATTACGAAACAAGGGGAAGCTGCGGCGTTAGTAGTAATACACATTAAATAATGAGCAAAAGTGTCTATCGAAGTAGAGGTAGGGACAAGGAACAAGGGAATTACGCAACTAGTGACGATAACGGGTCGAAGAAAGTAGATACAGTGTAAGAATGCGAAGTCCTTAAAGTTACTATAAAATCAAAGGGGTTACTAAAAAAACACCCCACGGAAATTATTTGCGGAGAAGTGACAATAACAAATACAAAAGGGACAAGGGGGGTCAAGAGTCATACTAACATGAAAAATACTGAAGGCGATAGAATTAATCAATTAATAATTGGTCGTTATAGGAAGTAAAACGAAGGGGGCGTTTAGAAAAAAGGGAAGGGGGCGTCAGCAATTTCGTACACGAAATAGATTGGAAGGTTGAATAGAAATCACGCTTAACTCAGGAAATTACGGGTTAAAAAAGGGGTCGAGGGAGAGAGAGTTCATACCCGGTACTCACATCCCAATGAAACAGGCGGCAAAAACAAAATATATCCCTACGCTCAGGCCACTCCACTAAGCACTCAAAAGATCGCCAACTAAAACACTCTAAATACCACGCGACACACAGACAACGACAGAATAACTGATCGGTACCCTATTATTCTAATTAAGGCACTATACATGATGATCAAGCCGATGAGGATTAGAATATTACTTTCATGAAAGATAACCTAAGGAACTAACCCTGGCTGAACCTCAAAGAAAAGTATGAGTCGGTAGAAGTTATGATAGGTCTCGGGACTCTAGTCGACATCTCGAGCTTACAAGCGTTACTGCGCGAGAAACGAGCCCGGCGTGTCGATCACCATAAGAAGGAGGAACACTCACGAACTACGGAGAAAAGTAAGAGAGACCAGCGTGTGAGGTTTAAAAAGGAGTCTTTACGGTCAAGAGAGACAGATGAAGCCACACAAAGCTGGTCTGCCTCGCTGTTGTCGCCTCTCCTCACTCAGTGATCCCATATTTGAAACGAGTTACCTTCGCACACTATCAAAGCTCGTGTAAAGTGGTTGCGAAGAGGTGGTAGCGTAGCACACGACTGTAATTGCGCGCGCAACCAACTT
>JAAAKG020028351.1:0-19791 GCA_010014905.2 Druon quercuslanigerum | reverse complement strand
ACATATATTTTTATCATTTATTGTAGTTTATATATTTTTTCGAATCATTATATTGCCTCTAATGAATATTAAAATCTTTTTTTAGGTAAATGCCATTTGTTTTACTCTGGAAATAAAAAGTATAATAGAATGAAAAAATATCCTAAAATTTTAACATTTTATAGATTTTATGTATAAATCGCAAAGTTATCCTTATCTGGCCATTTCGACTAGAATGTAATCCCGTTCGTACCAATAGCTGTGGTCATAGGTTCACTTCGCTGCTGGAAATTTAGTGTAAACACCCCAATAGATTTCACGCTGCGGAGCTGTAACAGCTTGGTGCTTTTCCTTGCACCTAGTCAATTAGGCTATTTGCTGACAAGCTTCCATTAATTAGTTACCAGGATTTAGTTTCCGTAACCATACAGTTTGAAACTCAAAGAAAAACAAAGGGTAAAACGTTCTTCAGGTAAAATTGAAAGAGAATTATGTTCGGGGGTTGCCTTTAAATAACCTTGGACTGAATGCGGGGGGGGGGGGGGCGAAAGATAAACAGTCAGGGCCGCCTGGACCGTTTCCAATTAAAAAGCATGTCATTGCGCAATATACTGTGACAACCGTATTCGCCCTACCCTCCTGAGAAACTGCTGTAGCCAGCAGTTCAAGAAAGGCCGAGAACAGGGCGACTGAGAGCCAGCGTTTCGTGCATTTTAAATTAATTATTAATAATAGCGTCTACCAAGCTATCACTTCTACTATCCATCACTTCTCTTCTACCCCTACTTCTGTGCCCTACTCACCTCTATCCGTACCCCATATTTACTTCCGAACCTTTTCCCTGTTTACGCTCTCTTCACTTATTATCGCCTCCTCCCATACTTTGCCTCTCCTCTCTATCCCTATTTTCGCATCACTTACTTTCCCTCGCGGGGAACAAAGTGCGTGAGATGAGCACCTGACCGTAACTATAGGGATTTCTCCCGGGGGCTGCAAAACCCTAAAACTAAGGGATCTTTCATTTTAATCTTGTAGATATTCATTCTAAGGGTTTCGTAGCCCCGGGTAGCAAGCCTTATGGTTTTGGTCGGCTGTACGTCCGTCGAACTTTTTTCCCGACTGGGTAAGTACCATAAGTGTCGTGCGGAGAAACCTGGAAAGAAAGGAAAGGGGAAATAGGGAAGTATAGCGTAAATAGGAAAGAGTAAAAGAATTAGGGGTGGAAAACATCTGCATCCCTGAGGCTACATGGTAAACAAAGAGTTCTGAAGCGATTATGTGCTGTAGTATGAAGAAAACAGTCTGATTTGTGAAAACGTGACGACTGGGTCTTTCATCACGATAACACACCTGTCAATTCATCGCAGGTTATACAGGAATTTCTGGTGAAAGGCAGCCTTTTTTGTAGTTTGGAGGGATAGTTTAAAAACTATTATGTCGAAAAATATATGGCGTTACATAGGCATTTTATAATTAAATGGGAAATTCGATAGAGTTGGTTCAGTTCCCTGCTCGTAGTAGAAAGATTGAAATAGCTAGAAATTGGGAGATAGGAAAAGATAGAAATATTTTATGTTTCTCAAAGGGTCACTTTGGATAACTAAAACACCATCTTTTTCTATCGCCAGTCTCAACAATCTTATATTATTTTCTTTCTCCACCTTTCGTAATTTTGACTTCGAATGATTCGGCCACTACAACCTTATCATCAGAAAACGATAACCCACGCACCCCCACTGTCCCGAGATCCACACTTTCTTCGTATAAATGTGATATTCTTGGACATTTGTCCACGAGTATAATAAATACCCATTAGGGCATAACGAATCCTTTTCTAATATACCTTGCCTAATATCGAACCAGTCACTCAGTTTCCCATTTACCCTTAAACCGCGTTGCTACATGTTTATCGTCTTCTTAGAAGCAGCATGACACAACTAATTTAACCCCATTTTTCAGGACGCACAAAAAATGGTTTATTCTTCTTATATTATTATATAAATATATAATAATAATTATTATATAATATATTCTTATATTTATGCTTGATGAAATCAGATGAAAGCTGTGCTGACTGTTCCAAGTGTCAAACGCTAAAACTAACCTCACCAGTCGAGTTGGCGCGTTTTTAAAATTTAAAAACCATTAAACCCTCAAAATGGCAAAAAATGAGATGTATCATGCTGTTTCTAAGACGATGATATATTGTTTGTAATGCTGGCATGAGCCATTTATTGGCTCCGTACTTTTTCAGGGCTTCTCCAAGTTTACGTATTCTTCTTAAAAGGTTAAAATTGTATTGAACAGCAAAAATTGTAGCAGCCCGGGAAATAATAAAAAAGTTTATTGTGTCATAAAAATTTAGTGGCTGCTCTGTTATTTCTTTACATATTCATGCAGAAAAATATGTTTTCTCATTACGGTTACAACGATATGCATAACTAACCTTTCTAACCATACGCTAAACTCGGGTGAACCCGATTATAATCATAGCCAAGGACTAAGTCAAGTGACTGATGAAATCAGGATGTTATTAGTTAATCTAATACGAAGCTTGAAACCTCCTGCGATGATGATGTAGGCATACAATTACGAGCGGCCGCGAGCGTTTGAGGTGACAGCAGTCACCCTTGGATGCTTTCTTAGAGCTACCATCTTGTTTTAATATATTATTATTATTATTATTATTATTATACGCGCGTTCGCTCCGCAATACTTATCCGATCCAGGTTGCTGATCAGTCTCTCTAGCAATAACCCCAAGTGAAGATCTTCACGAAGTCGTCATGTGGGGTTCCCCACTTGGGCCCATTAGTATCCAAGGTCTTTTGTTTCAGGCTTCATTCAGTCTATTTTTATACTATTTGCCGCCATACTTTTCTGTCCTAACATACTTCTCTAGCTTCTTTCACGCCCATGCAATTTTGCATGCTAGCTCTCGTGTTTCTGTGGCTTCTTATGTCTCTTCCAACTGGGGTCTCATTCAGACATTCTAACCATTCTATCCGCGGTCTGCCTTTGGGTACACTGACATTTACTTTACCTTGATACACTTGTTTCGCACTTAGAAAAGAGTTTGGTTGATTTAACAAAAATATGGTTTGATCAAACAAATACATACGTTGCTATATGGTCAATCGAATGTTTGATTGATTCAACCAAATTTTTTGGTTAATAAAGTTTGATTAATTACAAGAAATATTGTGGTTGATCCAATCAAATATGTTGGTTGATCCAAACAAATATTTTGTTTGAATCAATAACCGTCGCATCAACGGTCGTACAAAATATATTGAAAAAGCCCTTCTTATTAATTATAACTTTTGATAAGCATCACTTGCAGCATCAGAAAACCGAACTTTCTCCAAATCTGACAGAAAGGTATTTCGCATACATTTATTTGGGGTTCTTTCATTCATTATGGATTTCTACGATAGATTGCCTGTACCGGTGCACTAAACTGAAACCTGCGAACTGAATGTTGTACTAACATTCATAATGTTTTGGATGTTGTTACAGACTCCAGTTTTGTAATAAATTTGACACTCTGAGTGTCCCTGTGTTCGTAGAACTCATTTTTAATCAACTGATAACATGACGCACGATCTTTTCGACATGTTTCGGAGCGTAAATTGGGCACCAGCGTGGGCTAACCTACTCTGTTTCGGTATATTTAGTGTAGCTAATGGATGTGTTTGGTTGAATCAAACAAATTATGTCGTTACTTTAACCAAATATTTTTCTAATAAATGATACATTCCTGTCAAAACATTGTTAAATCAACTAAACATGCTCAAATAAATAATTACTTTGAATTGAGCAAATTAATTCGTTGTGTTTTTTAAATAGAATCAAAAGTTTATTTAAGCTGACCAAATTTTTTAGTTTCAACAAACAAAGCAGGTTAAAGAAACTTTTTTGTTGAATCAAATCAATCTTTTCTCTGAGTGCGTTAGTCGTTCATTTGGCATTCTCTCAACATGCTTGTCTTGTTACTCACTTCGCCCATCAGAATCTCATAGCAATCGCGTTAATTTTGCTCTTATATTTTTCTTAGCAGGTCCATGTCTCGTTACCGTATAGTACAGTCGGTACAAATATAGAATTGTGCATCACCATTTTAATCTTATTTGATATATTTGAACTTCTGATAAGGGGTCCTGCTCTACCAATAACCTTCTTAACTTCGTGTATGCGCCTATCTAATTCCTCATCTATCTTTCCGTCTCTAATAAATAAGATACGAAGGTGAAGAGCCCATGATCTTCATGCTTGCATTCAGTTAATTCAACATTCTATGTAAGTCTTCGGTTGAATCTGCCATAATAACCTTATCATCTTCGAACGCTAATCCACATACCCTTACTATCTAGCGCCTTGCATAATATCGAAGCAGTCACTCAATTTCCCATTTACCCTTACACTCGCTTAGCTACCCGTATATATTGTTTTTATAGCTTGTAGGAGCCATCCATTGGATCCGTACTCTTTTAGGATTTCCCAAAGTTTAATTTTATCTACCTTGTTAAAAGCTTTTTCTATAGGTCAACAAAAGCACAGAAAACTTTTTTCCTACTCTCAAACCTTTTTCTGTGATTTGCCTTAAGCTAAATATTTGATCCGTACATGACCTTCCTGGCAAAAACCCACTTTCGAATACCTAAATCGTTTCATCTATTATTTTCATTAACCTACGAATAAGTATCTTTGAGTTGACACCAAACTCTCGCTTTCAGTCACCCCGTTCTCGGCCTAGAACTGCTGACACACTGCAGTTTCTCAGGGGAGTAGGGCGAGAGAGGTTGCGACATTATATATATATATATTCCAATTAAATTGGAAACGAATCAAACGGCCCTCAATTTTTACGTTTCTATCCTCACAAAATCAGTCCAAGGCCATTTGAAGGCAACCCCCGACACTTGACTGAAAACGAGAGTTTGGTGTATTTTACTTACGGTACTTAATAAGCTGATCCATCTGTAATTATTGCAGTCACTTTTATCTCCCTTTATTTTGTATATTGATATGATAATCACTATTTTTCAATCATCTGGGACTTCTCCCATCTCGATGCATAAGTTTATCAATTCGTAAAGTCAATGTGGCATGTACTTGCCACTTTTAATTACGACACGGCCATATGAGATTTTAAATCAGCTAGATATTCAGCAGCAAAGGAGTTTGTCAAAATCATGTTGAGAACAGTGCTAAATATTATAGCAGATGAAATTGCTTTTAACGACCATGTTGGGTGCCGTCATGATCAAAGTGGGTACCGTTGCCGTAGCCCCTTTAACTATGCACTGAAACAAAGTATATCTCGCGTTGTGCGCGTGCATAATGGATCGTCCTGGGCCATAACTCGTGTAGCGTTTTAATATTATCCAGCGTTCGTATATAAAGGACGAAATTTATAGGGCAAGTTTCCATAAACTTCTTCGATAGCCTTTAAGGTGTGAGTGCCAAGAGAAGTACGAAACAAAGGAATTTTGAAATATTTTCAGTAGCTCGAGAGCTCAGCTTATGCATTCTGAAAGAGTTGTTCCTCTCAGCTATAACACCTAATCTTTCTTATTTAGTAAAAAATTTTGCTGGAGTACTATAAACAAAATAGTTCAATTATTTATAGATTAGATCAATTGCCTATTCAAGTAATATAAGAATAATATGAAGGAAAAAAAACTGTAAATAAACTTTTTTAAATGATTTTTTCTGACCATCTTTGGGTCTTAGGGGCCTTTCATAAACTATGTTACTAATTAAAAATATTAAATTATCAGAATTCACAGCTCAGAATGCTATAAAAATAGAAGAAATAGGAGAATAATAGGGGTGTATAATCTATTCTATGAAATTAATGTACATATCATATTAAATATAGTGTAAAGCGCTTTAAGTTGTTTAGATTTCAAGAAATTTTCAATAAACATAGTTGAATAGTTAACCAAGAAAGATTTACTGCAAAATAGATGAATTTAGAACCCAATAAAAGCGATTTTTAGTAAAACAAGATTTAATTTTAATTAAACAGTTTATATAGAAATCAAATAGTTGAACTTTCAAGCAAAAGAGACAAATTTTCAACAAAACAGTTGAACTTTTAACCAAATCTTTCGATTTCCAAGCCAAGAAGACGATTTCTTGTGAAGACAGTGCATTTTAAACAAAAAATTACATTTTTAAATAAAAAGGTGACTTTTTTACCATTAAAAAGATTAATTTTCAATCGAAAGTTTAACTTTCAATCAAGCAGTGGAAATTTTGACCCAAAAAAGATGGCTTTTTAACAATGTAGTAGCATTTTCTACAAAATTATCAAATTTTCTATTAAATTGTAGAATTATTAACCTAACGAAATAAAACTTGAAATTAAACACTGAAATTTTTCAAAAACAAAAAAAAAAACTACTTCGAACCGAACATGGTTAGATTTTCTTATTTGGATCTATTAATTCACTTTGAATTTAAGCGAAAAATAAGGAAAAGTGAAAGTTTCTTGAAAACAGGACAAAAAAGAAGAATTCTTTTAAAAATTAATGTCGTTCAAATAGACGTACTCTTATCAAGTATGCGATAAATCTCATCTTTTTGTGAGAATTTACAAACAGGTTTCAATTAAGTACGCGATGTTACTCAAGTCACCGATTATTTCAAGATCCTTTATTCCAACATTCTGTTCGTAATTTGCATTTTTAATTGTTAATCGAGTTATTCCATCAATACGCTCTCTGGTATTGATTTAATATAAGTAGTGAATTTATTTGGCCCAAAAAAGTATAATAGAATATTTACCAAATAGAATCCGTGTAAAATTTGTAGAAATATCTGTAATAGACCTCCATTTATAAAAATTTCTCAAATATGAATTCAGTGTCAATAAATCCTAAAATTATAGAATATCAACAATAAAATACGATAGGTACAGCAAGATGAAAATTGTATCTAATTTGTTATAAACATTTGTAATTCCTTGTAAGATTTTATGGATGTGTTCGAATTCTAGAAAGAACTTGTACTTTATAATACTCAGAATGATGTTTTTTGTTATTGTCTACAATTTTAAACGATTTAAAGAACAATGTAATAGTACAAATATCACTCTACAAGAAATTACAAATTTTTTCTCAAATTTAAGCACTTTAACAAAATGTTACAAGTAATTTCTTGAAACAATATTATATTTTTCGTCACTACCTTTTGACTCAAATACATCAACTCAATGCGTACTATTTGTAATTGATTATCGAAATTGTATGCATGAACTGGCCGTAATTACAAATTTCAAAAGCATATGGCAAATCTACCTGTATTTATACCATAAATCGCCGTATTGATATTCATTTGCTGACAAAATTTGCTCTGGTGAAATTGTGTTAAAATGCACACTGTGAGGATTCGTTATCAGTAAATAGAAATTGGAAGATTAATATTTCTGTTCTCCCTTCGCTCATGGGAAAATCATTTAAAAGCTCTCTGAAATTTTAATTTACTTATCCATTCACGTATAATATATTTTTATACTTAATTATAAACTAATTAATTTTCGAATCAATTTTTGTAATTGATATATATGGCAAATCTTAATTAAACAATCTTCATGTGAGGATTTTTGGACTACTATGTGATATTTTTCGAAAATGAAAAGGTAAATTTATATTTAAGTGAATTGGAAAGGTTTCATTGAATGGAAAAATGCATATTAATAAGGAATATGAAATAAGTAACAGTTTTTATACGGTGAAAACCGTCTTTATTAAAAACATCTTTCTCGTGACGCATAGTTTCAAATGCCTTAAAATTTTAGACATTATTAAATATCGATCCCCAGGATCTCATATACACGCTCATTCAATCCATACTGATATTGCACATAAGAAGACTATAAAGTTCACATGATTTTCAAATATACAGAGTATGTTGATATAATTTTTTCTTATTTAGGCATTTGCCCTGAGAAATCTAATAAAATTCAGTAGAACCTTTTGGTAATTTGATTTTAGATTTTATTTTTCAAATATTAATTATTAAATTAAATAATTTCAATTTTACAAAACAAACACGTTTTTTAATATAAAGAAGCCATCAATTATTCCTTGACAATAAACAAATTGGGTCATACTATAAGAGGTTCTACTGAAATTAACAATGATTATCTCAAGAGATGAATTCTTAACCTCTTTCTCTTTATAAACAGTAATTTTTTTACGAAACTTGTTAATAATTATTAATAACTCTGAAATTTAAAATCAAAAGACATGTTCTATACGAGCTTAAAATTACAGCCCTAAACTTTGTACAGTATCTTCTCATAAAAGGATAATTCTTTTAATTAATTTCGTACAAGTGATAATAGTTTAACAATAGTCTTTATCTTATGTCCACGAGATTTGTCCAAGTAGAAAAAATGTACAATGCTTGAAAAAAAATCATGATGGAGTCAATTAGATTACTGATTGAAATAGTTTTAATTCAATTCTTTAAATTGGCAATTCATATTGGAAATTCTTTTACAAACTTGATAAAATAGCTTGTAATAGGTGAAAAAGAAAAAAGGCATTTAATCCGCGTAAATATAAAGCTAGTGGCGGTTGTCGTAAAAAAGGTCGTATATAAAAGGTTAAAGTGTCTTTTGGTGGTTGGTTACTGTTATTTTGAAATTTAATCACTTAATCTAGGAAACCATTTTGCAGGTCGCCTTGGTGTAAATACAGCAAGGGGTTTAGAGCTTCTCACGTGGATTTGTAGAATAGAGAAACGTACAGGATACGCGACCATAAACATAAAAACCTTCGCGTTCCCAGAATTCCAAGCACTCAGGCTAGCATGCATTCTTTTCTCTCATTTCGTCATTCCACACTGGCATTCTCTTATTCTCTCTTGTTTTCTACAACGTTTTCACGCTTTGTGCATAATCAGTCGCCAAACCTGACTTATCAGTTAGGAAGCCAAGCAGAAAAAGTATATCAGGGTTCTCTCCAATTAAAATTGCATTTGAAAAGTGTTCTCATTGTATACTATATCTAAACTTGAATCAGTGACATATTCTCTAAACTTGAATCAGTGAAATATTACTGCGAATTGGTGACGCTTTTCTCGAAATTTTTTAATCTTGAAATTTAAATTTCGCGCCACAATTTGAAGAAAGCTATGACGTCACGTGGACGAACACCACCGACGGATAGTGGTGGACTACCAACCGTGTGACCTATTCAAAATGAACTTTCAATTTGAAAGGGGATAGCGTCTTCCAGAATATCGATAAACATTTTTTTTAATATTTAGAAAGCTTGTGAAAGACAAAGATTACATTCTGATTTTTAAGGAATTTTCGATTTCAAATTCAACTCATGGCAGAACGTAGGGAAATAAATTTGTGAAGTTGATATTTTACAAAATTGATCTTTAAAATTTTACCTTTTATTTGAAATATTAAACATTTAAAGATTTTTTTTAGTAACTCAAATGAAAGATCCAATTCAAAAGATCATTTTCGTAAAATATAAAATAATTAAATGTATTGACGTAGCACCTGCTAAAAGTTCAAGTTGAAGTAGAAAACTGTTAATAACGGAATTTTCTTTTTGTCTTTCTCACATTAATAAGCTTTCAAACGAGGTTTTAAAAATATTTTTGTCTCTATTCTGGACGGCGCTATCACCTATCAAAGTCATGAGTGGTGGATGGAGTGATGAGTGGCTGATACTCCCCGTCGATATAATAAATAAAAAGAAAACTAAATTTTCAGGGACAGTTATTTAAAATTCCCATTGTTTTTGACTAGTTGAATAAATAAAAGTCGACTAAGTTTCAGTGATGTTTTAACTAATATACATCGCAAAGATAGAGTCGAAGACTCTCAATACAGTTTTACTGATTTAAGTTTAAAATATTTACTTCTAGCTTCTTCAGTCACTGAAAATAATACTAGAATTCCGATCATATTTTACTGCAATTTTATAAATAGAAAATGTTACTAAAGTATCACCAGCCTTTTCTATTGAGAAACCAGTGAAAAACTATTGCAATAAAATTTTTTTTACTGATTCTCAGTTAAATTATTTTTTTTATTGCTACATCTCTCTACATTTTATTAATTAAAAAGTACGTCACTTGAGTCAAATCATGGATTTTCCCATCTTAATCACTGAATTTAAAACATTTTTTTCACTGAATAATTAGTGAAAACCCTTATCGATTTGACTCAGTGATATACGTACTTCTCATTAATTCAGATTTATCGAGAACACAATATTGTTTTAAAAATTCGGCTAAATTTCAGTACAACCAATGGAATCGCGAAAAATCACGGATTCTCAATAAAATTTTACTGCTATAAGTATTAAAATATATACTTCTGGTTCCATCATGCAGTGAAAATTTGCTGAAATTCAAGACACATTTTACTGAATTTTCATAAACAAAGGATTTTATTGAAGTATCAGTGAAATTCCATTATTTTATAATGATTTACAGTGAAATCCTTTTTGTATTGTTTCAGTTCTCTGAATTTGAATGATTGAAATGTACGCCACTGAGTCAAAATACTAAGGATCTTCACTGATTAATCGATAGATTTAACTTGTTATTCAATGTTTTTCACTGACTAATCAGTAAGAATCCTTATTGATTTAATGCAGCGACGTAATTCTCACTGATTCGAATTGATCAAGAGTAAAGTTTAGATTTAACAATCAACACTGAAAGTTCGAATCAGTAAAGTTTTACTTAGAATAAGTGAATCTCATTTCGCGATTTCACTGAGTGACAATTTTACTGAAATTCACAGTCTTATTGCAGGTATTAACCAAAATAAAAACGACTGAAATTTTTAGTGACATTGCTTGCAAATTTCCACAGCTTATGACTATTTGAACGAGTAAAATTCGAATGAATATCACTAAAGTTTTCACTGATTCAAATCGCGAAGAAAGAGTCACGGATTCTCAATGGCATTTCAGTGATTGTGACTCAGAAAGTATTCTTATTGTTTCTTCAATCAGTGATAATTCACTAAAACACATTTAACTGGCTTTTAACAAGTAGAAAATTTTATTGAAGTATCAGTAGATTATTCAATGAATTTGACTTATTATTCATTGTTTTTTCTCATTAAACAGTGAAAGTCATTATTGATTTGATTCTGTGACGTTGATTCCAATTTATCGAGAGTATATTATTGTTTGAACAATACGTATTTTAAACTCGAATCAGTGCAATTTTACTTCCAATCAGTGATGTATATTTAAGGCTACACCAATTAGTAAAATATTACTGATAAATTAGTCGTTATTCCCTGAAATGTTCAGTGAGTATCACTGACTCACAGTGAAATATCGCTAATTCAAATGAAGTTACAAGTATATTTTTGAATATAAAAATTTTCAATAGTTAAAAAACTACTTCAAATTAAAATGATCAAAAGTGCGTCCTAGATTCACAGTAAAACTTGCTGATTCCAATGAAGATAGAAGTAAATCCTTCAATACAGAACTTTAAATGGTTAAAAAAAACTACTTAACTCAGGCGAATTTTTGGAAGCCCTGCATACTTTTTGTTCTTGAGACCATTTTTG
Organism: Druon quercuslanigerum; assembly: GCA_010014905.2. Lineage (NCBI taxonomy): Eukaryota > Metazoa > Arthropoda > Insecta > Hymenoptera > Cynipidae > Druon > Druon quercuslanigerum. The sequence continues at coordinate 8,238 of JAAAKG020028351.1, read as the reverse complement.
TTTCTATATGGGAGAGTCAAGTACAAATTAACATCAAGAGTGAGTGTTATGCCTAATAATAACAACGTTCATTCAAATGCCTTAATCTGATAATTAAAGCAGTCTGTGCATTTTGCTTAATGGCCTTAATTTCTTTAGAGCATCTTCGCGTTGCACCTTCGTATAATAACAGAGGCGAACTAGTCGGGCAAGGAAAATCCACTTTTGCCATTACCGAGTCGGATTACCGTTCTCCAAGTATTGAGGTTAATTCCTTTAGTCTTAAAATTGTATTTTCAGAAAAATAGGTAGTTGATGTCGTTTTCGAGAAGTGAAATATAAAAATTTTGTTAGAAAATGGAGAGCAAAATACAATAAAAACATTTGTTGCAAAATTTATTGTATGAAATTAATTATTTTTTGTCCTTTTGAAGTTTTGTTGTAGCATAATGGTACCTACTTATTGTGTGAGAAGTAATATTTTTCGCAGCTCTTTATGGGTAGCAATTTTGTAGCGACTTTGTAAACTTAAGCATGATTCAGGTATATATATATATATTTTTTTTTTAAACTTGAGTGTGAGGAAACCAATATTTTTTAGGGCGTGGGGAGCGTAAAATCTTGCCTAATTGATTGTATAAATAAATGTTTCATAACATATGCATGATTTCAACCCTTTACAATGCCTATGAAGTGAGATAAAATTCTAATTTTTAGACTCTAGTCAGTGGAAAGCAGTTTTTACTTTCTAGGGAATAAAAAGTGATGTCAGAGGTGAATAATGGAAATTATCCAGAGTTCGGTTGGTCGCGTTTATAACTTGTTTGGCAGAATAGATTAATTTTATTATTGATAAATTACCAGAATTTACCATAATTTATGATGGACGACCGTAAAAATTCAAAATATAAAAACATTAAAAAAATTTCTTTAAAAATTTCAGCCTCTCAAAAATTTACACTGGTTTAAAATTTGTTGGTAAATTAATAATTCACAGTCAATTTTCAAAACTTCTCCATATGAGCAGAAGTCATGCATGTTTTACAAAAACAAAAAAACATCTAAAATCATGCATTTCTTATCAAAAATACCGTATGCACGGTGAGCCTCAACCACCTTTAACTTAAAGTTATTGAACTCAAATTTTTTTACAGATAGTATGTTTCTGATGTTTTATGAGTAATTTTAAAGTAAATAAAATATCTTTCAGACACTTAAATATAATAAAAAAATTTTTAAATAAATTTTACAAATTTTTAAGAGCTTTTTTAGTTCATTTTTTTAGTATTACGCCCAACAGGACAATTCAATCAAACTTATGCTAAGTGCTTTTTTACTATAATAACTCTCCGTCGAATTTTACTTATTTCAAAAAAGGCTCGATACTTTTTTTCTTTAAATATTTAGAAGATTTAAATCTATCAATAAGTAATGAAATCTTGCTTGGCAAAAACCACCATTTTTTTTATTATACTTTTTTATGCCAAAAACACTTCCTAAACAATAATTTAAAATAAGTGAAGCAAATAATATCATTTTACTCATTTCAAAGACGGATCTATACTTTGTTTTTTAATCAGTTAAAATGTTTCAAAACAGTTGCAAAGTGAACAAAAAAGAAAGGAAGAGTGAAAGAACGTTTAATACCCACAATAAAAAAGGATTATCTGTTATACAAAAACCTTCATAAAATGCATAGTTTTTAGCTTATCCAAATTTTTGTAATACTTTTTGAATCAGTTTTTAATGCAGAATAACACTTACTTACCAATAACTTAAAATATTCAAAATAATTCAGTGAATTTCAGTTACTCTAAAAGGGACATTGTAATTTTTTTTTAAATATTGAAAGCGTTAAAAAACAATCGAAAAGTGATAAAGAATAAAGAAAAATCGAGTACAAAACGCTATCATATCCTTAATGGAAAAATACTAGTTTCTGTTATACAAAAACGTTCATAAAACGCAGTTTTCAACTTATCCGATTTTTTGATGATAATTATGAAAAATGCATGAAAAAATCTTTTATTGTAAATTTAAATTTTACGTATTTCAAAAAAGGCTCGATGGTCGAGTACAAGAACTTTTATGTGGAAAATGATTGATGCTCACCGTATAAGGGAGAAAAATGTTGGCGACTCCTGTATTTTTTCAAGACTCATGGAAAAATTCCCTCTTTTTTCCCTTGGTGCATAATATAATAATATAATTACGACTAAAATAATGGAATATTTAAAAAATCAAAATATATTTAGGAAATAGTTGAGGTATTTCAAAAATTAAACTTTTCGAGCCTCCTTCAAATTCGAGTAAGCACCATTTAGAAACAACAATGAGCACTATTTATTCTCTGATATATAGTCAGAAGTAATAAATTGCAGTAATACAATTCGTCGAAGTCTCTTAGCAGTTCATAAATCCTGAAAAATCGTACTTTCTATTTTATTTTCAGAGTAATCTGACGACTGTTTGTGTAAAGTTGAATTGGATAAAAAATCTGAAGTTTGAGGTATTTTACTTCTATGTACAGGAAAAGACGAGATTCTGGAGAGGAAGGAAAAGACGTTCGAAGGACATGATTTCAATTCTGTTCGAGGATGGTTTCGATTCGAAATGCACGTCGCTGTGAGAAGAGGTTGAGACGTAGGTTTGAGATTGGAGATTATGGCATCGTCAGTTCAGGGCTGAGTTGGAAATTCGATAGACGTCTCGAGAATTTCTGGCTCTTTCAGTGCTTCGTCTTACGGATCGCTGGTCAGTCGTTTGATATTGTAACGGCAGTAATCTCGGCCAATGATGTCCTCCTTGGGAATTTCTTCCTCTAATGGCTCCATACCTTCCTCTGCCATTCGATCTCTTACCTGTTAGAACATAAATAGATTTTATGGGTCTTTATTGTATATTAATTACACCTTTCAATTTAATAATTTTTTAAACAATTTTTTTGCGTTATTTTTGCAGTTCTTAGACAAGTTAGTTTTGCTTCTCAAGGAAGTATATCGAATCTGGCCACCTTCACCGAGTTTTTTTTGTCACTGTGCATTTCGCTTTTTGTATCGTTCTTGAAATATACCTCTCAAGTGCTAGGCGTACCCCAGCGCATAGTGAATGACGCGGACCTCTTTGCACAGCAAAGTGGGCCTCATCCACTCTGTCATACGGCAGCGTCCTTCACTAGGCTCTGAAGTTTTCAGCTGAAGTTCTGTATAGTTATTTTAAAAGACTTTCTAAGAATATTTTTTATTTTTCTATTACGTCAATTCCGAGAATATATGAATTTCAACGTGCACATGCGCCAATATTAATTTCGAACAGTCTGTCAATCCGAAATACGAACTGCACTTTGCACATCATTTCGACTCATGGAAGTTCGCACTTTCGGGGTGGGGGTTGCTAAAAGAATTTTCAACTATGCTTAAAACTGATATATTTTCTCTTTTTTAATCCTTATAAGGCTAGGGGCTGATCACACAGAAATCAGTAAGTCAGATTAACAATGACTGCCACCGGACTAACGAAAAGTTAATCGCGCGGTATTTGTAACAGATCTCTCGAGTGTTTCCGTCAGAGTTACGAATGTTCCCGACAGGGATTTCACCGAACCGGCCGGCTGGAGCGAGAGTTCTCGTGACGCACTGAGACTTACTATGAGACTAACTGGGACTAACCAAGGAACTACGCAATCGAATTCAGAGATTCCTACTGCCCGCCAAGTGTCTGCCGTTAGTCCGGGAGCCACCTAAAATCTCAGTGACCAGCACCTCGTGGAAAGGTAAACCAAACATTTACATTACAATTAACTCAGTTTTTCTTTCAGGTATTCAAAATCATACTGCATTATTATTTGCATCGATTAAAAAAAGCAATTTTTTAATTGATGCAGCTACGTAATATTGAAATTTTCATTCAATTTCAAGTTTTAATACGTTCAACTCCTAAAATTTCGAATTTTAAACAATTTTACACTTTGTCCTATCTTTAAAATTGTATGGTTTCAAGATAAAACATTCAAAATTGATTTTTTTATTTGATAAAAATTAATTTTTTAATAAATATTTCATGCCTATTCAATATTGTGTACTAGCTTTTTATAATTTTCAATATATATCTTTGTACGTCCTAATAAAATATAACTTATTTTACAACACGGCAAATAATGAGAAACAGATATTTAAAAAAAACCGTGAAAATCTGTTTGGTGGTTCCAGTGATAAAATGGAAATAGTTCCTTATATTTAATTTTTCAATAAAATAAAATTGTTGATCGTTTTAATACAAATATCCGACACTCCTAAATCACCCAAAAATTCTGTTTCCGAAGAAGAAAAATGATTAAATGTTTTTCTGTTTCAAGCTAAAGACATTTGAGTTTCGATATATTCAACAAAAGGACAAAATTTTTTCGCACATTTAAAAAAAAATTGTAAAATAACCCAAAACTTTTTATTTATTTTTAATTTTTTATTGTTGTTCCCCAGTGACACTGCATATATGAAAGATTCCCCGTGATTTTTAATTTGGACGGGACATTTTTTTTAAATTTTCAATTTAAAAAAAGAAGATATTAATCGATTTAAAAATAAGTTCTTAAAATTTCTTTCAGATTTCAACCTACAAACTTTTGTGCCTCAGCTTAAAGGAATAAATTATTTTAGCATTTTCACTTCGAACAATTTATTTTCACCTATAATCTCTGAAAATTTAAAATAATTAATAATTACTAGGTCATTCATAGTTTATTGTAGAAATTTAAAGTCTAAATTCTACCTGTAGTATGACTTCATGTCATGCTTGAAAATAACGTACATTGCACCGTTGTGCTAAATCATTCTACATTACGAATTCTCTTATATGGTTTGCTTTCTTTTCTTCTATTTCTTGTGTTCATTTTGCTTCCTCATAGAGGAAGCTTTGTAATAGCAACAATTCCGAGAAAAAAAATTAATCTGTTTAATTAAATGTCCTTTAATTAAGAAATTTCTAATACTACGTTCCAAAAAATTTATGGGTTCATGTGTGTGTCGATAAGTGTGGACGGAGGGCCTATTTTTACCACTAATATCTCAAAACTGACCGAAGAGTTTCCAAAATATTTATCACCATTTTTTAGCACTTTATAATATTTGTTAAATTCGTTTTTTATGGTAAATTTTGTTTCATTAACATAATTCAAAGTTGATGCAAGAATATAAAAGATTCGCTGATTCAAGATGAATCGATCGAAATATAATATAAAAATATTTTATTACAGATTTATGGTTATTTCCAATATTTGAAAATCGGTTTTTGTCAATAAAATTTTTTCATTAACATAATGTGAAATTGATGGAAGTACGGAAAAGATTCGTCAATTCGAGTCAAATCGATTGATTTTCAGTGAAAAGCCTTACTAGTTTCAATCACTCACTCATTTCTAGCTATTTGAATCAGTAAGAATGCATTATGAATCAGTAAACATTTTCACTGGATACATTGAGTGACCCTATTCTTACTGATAAGGATTATAGTATTAAACTATTGTATTGGAGAGTACGGAAGTTAGGGTCATTTATATAATTTGAAAAAAGTATTTAGTTTATCAAATATATTTGCTACCTAATCATAATGAGAATTCACAGCCAGTTTTTAATGTTTTCAAAATTATTCGCGACACTTGACACTTATAAAATTTCTAAACTGAATTAGAATATTACTCAAAATTATTTCTCCTACTTTCAAAATTTCAATTTTTGAAATTCTTCACCTGAATACTTCATCTTTAATTTATACAATAATATTTCAGTAATTCATTTATAAATAATTGTATTAATTTTTAATCGAAATTTAGATCCATATTTTACTTTTCAATGTATGAATATCAGAATAAAATTTGAATTCCCTAAAACGTGCTTCTATCGATAATAATTAATTGTGGGTTTAGCCAACTCAGTCAAATTCACTGGTATTGAGGACTGATTTTTACAGCGTGGTTTTTTCGGTAAAAAAAATCACACTAATGGGGAATTTTAGTGGTAAAAAATCGCACTCGTTCCTATTTGTGTAAAGAGAGAAAAAACAGCAGTTCGCGTATATCACGCGCACTATGCTGTGCGAGGGGCCATCAATTTTCCGTAAGCCCATTAACCTCCTCCGAGCGAAACTCACCTAGAAGTAGAGGTATTGGGTGTGGAGTAGGAGAGTACAGGAAAAGAGTACCGAGAGCTTGTAACTATGTCTACACTTTTTTTTCGTTTGTAATACCCAATATATGTATATGCATAGACCGCCTGGTGATCCTTTTATCGATCGAAGATCAAAGTATTAGCGAATTTTACCTCTCGAAAAAAATACTTTCAAAGTTACAACTTTCAGTTTATTTCACGATCGTATTTTCCACTAATTTTATTTTTATGTGCTCAGGGGAAAAAGGTGTCCCTTTGACAGTCCTTACATCGTAAATTAAAAAAAGCAATTTTACGAATCAGATTATGGGAAGTCTGTGTGAGAACGAATTCGATTTGTTACATTCTCATCTCAACGAGAAGGTATTAGTTTTGTTGTGAAAATTGACTTTTATGAATTTACTCAAATCTCAGCGATTCCAGACTCACGGATTGAGGAAAAACTGTTTTTACTTCGGTGTCTATTTGTCGCCGATATTATTGTCATTGTCTGTGAGCACGATTACTTTCGAAGGAATTATTAGAATGGACTGCCGTTTGGCGTAATGAATCAGGATTCTTATCAAAAATTTAACAATAGAGTATAAATTTCTACAATTCGAAAATTTGTATAACTTTTTATTAATTATTTTGTTGTAAAAATCGACAAGGTATTACAGAAAACTACAGGATTTTACATTTTTGAAATTTTTGTGCATGACGTCATAAAACAATTTTCATTTTACGTAATTTATTGTAGAAAATTACTAATTTTTACAAAAGAAAAAGAAGATTTTACCAAAGCTAAAATACTGGGAAACTATACTTAAAATGATGCCAATACTGATAGTTTATGGTGTAAGTGTACAAATTTAAATAATACCTTCTCTGATGAGAATGTAACAAAACAAAAAATACTTACATTTTTACAGCAGTACTTTTAGAATCCGTATCAACGTTTCGACTTATGCTAAATATTTGTAGGACATGCAATATGTGAATTTCTACAATAAAATACTTTTTTTTTAATATTACACTTTTACCAACATCTTTTGCTATTATGATAAATCACAGATCAAGCAAGAATTTCAGTTATGCAACATTTTTTTACATTCTCACCATTTATGATTGAGAAAGTATTAGAATTGTCGGAAATTTGACACCACCATGTTTAAACGGATCTCCACATTTCGTGACCCCCTGAATCCGGAAATCAAGTTTTTACGATGTCGTCTGTCTGTCTGTCCGTCCGTTCGTCCGTTCGTCCATCCGTCCGTAAACACGATAACTCTCGAAAAAATGAACGTAACAAATCTATCTTTTGCACAATCTTTTTGGGTGCCAAAAGAAAGGACAAGTTCGTTAAGCAGCCGTTTTTGATAAAAATTCAAAAAGTGAGCACATTTTGAAAATTTTTAAGACCACTTTTTTCTGAATTTGAAAATTCTATACACGGATATTTATAAAATTAGCAAAGACGAATAATTTATCTTAATGACTTTTTCCAATAGAAAGAATATTCTCAGAGTTATAGCATTTTCCACATTTTTAAAATAAATCGAAAATCAAAGTTTTCAGCCAAACAATGCACAATATGACAAAAATTCAAGAGAAGAAAAACATTGCCTTTTGAAAGCCCTAGAAGATTATCATAACAACTTTTTGGATTTTTTGGGAAAATCGAAATTCAAATTTTGATTACACGAAAAACAATAAAAAATTTAAAAAATTTAATTTGGTGATCAAAATATGCAAGATACGAAAAAAGATGAATCAACAAAAATTATGAACATAAAACATATCTGCAAAGACGAGTTCGTTAGCCGGGCATTTTCAATAAAAAATCAAAAAGTGAGCGCATTTTGAAAATTTTTGAGACCACTTTTTTCTGACTTTGAACATTCTATGTACGGATATTTATACCAATTGAAAATATGAAAAATGTATCCCAATGACTTTTTCCAGAAGAAAAAAAATTTTCTCAGAGTTATAGCATTTTCAAAATTTTTTTAATCAATCGAAAATCGAAATTTTCAGACAAGCAACGCACAAGATGACAAAAATTCAAGAGAACATTTCTTTTTAAAAGCCCTACAATATTATCATGACAATTTTTTGG
>JAAAKG020028340.1:0-19794 GCA_010014905.2 Druon quercuslanigerum | reverse complement strand
AAAAACTGTTTTTTTCCATCATCGTTATTTTTCTCAAAAACTGCAAAGTTTAAAAAAAAATTCCGAAGATTAAAAATGTCTTGAAATCAACCACAGAATATTAATAATTTTTTTCAGATGTCTTAGAAAATTTTTTTGATTTTTCAAAAAATGAAAAATTTGAAATTTGCAAAAAAAATTGTTTTTAAATCTGAAAAAGTTTAGGAATATTCTTTAAATAATTCTAAGAATTTTTTATTCCTGAGAAATTTGTACCAGAGCCTATAGTTTTTGGGAAATTAATAAATAAAAAAGTAAATTTCCAAAACCTAAAAACAGCTGAAAAGAATTCGCATGAAGTTTGATCAATTATTTCCCAAAAATGGTAGGCTTTGGTACAAATTTTCCAAGAATAAAAATATCTTAGAATTAGTCAAAGAATATTTTTGAACTTTTTCAGATTTTTTTAAAACTTTTTTTGTAAATTTCAAATTTTTCATTTGTTGAAAAATCTAAAATTTTTCTAAAAATTTTTTAAAAATTTTATAGTGTTTTATGAATAATTTTAAGACATTTTTAATCCATTGAACTTTTTTTTAAACTTTGAAGTTTTCGAGAAAAATAACGATGATGGAAAAAACAGTTTTTGGGACATTTTTTCATTTTGTCCGCCATTTTGGAAGAAAAACCACATATATAAAAATTTTGTTTTAAAGTTTAAGAATTTTGTGCACCGATGGTTAAAAAAAAATTTAAGATATTAACGCGTTTTATGTCTGAAAAAAATTATAAAAATAAAAAATCAAACATTTTTCACTATTTTTGTATGCAAAAACCGCCATATTTATTGTTTTGTTATACCCATAACTTTAGCGGTCAAACTCATGTTATAAAATTGATAGCATTGGTAATCCATAGCTTTGGTAAATTCATAGGAAACCAATTTTAATTTTTAAACCCCCTATTGTCTTATATTTTGCCCGAAAAATGCCGAAAAAATCAAAAATACAAGTTTTATGTAAAATTCACACTAATGGCGATTTTTGAATAGAATTTGTTTTATTAACATTGAAAAAATTTGATTTTTTTTTAATTTTCAAAATGGTTTAAACTATTTTAATTTTTTTAAACTATTTTTCTCTTTTTAAACCGTAAAAACCCCTTACTATTCAGTATTTTCTTGTTTCACAATGTATAAATTATTTATTGTGTAAAATATTAATTTTTAAAAATAATTTTTCTAAAAAACTTATAGATAGTTACTTTTTTTAATTGATTTTGTTTCGTTGAAGATAAACAAATTTTCCAATGAATTTTGGCAAACAAGCACCAAAGTACAATATATTGTATCCGTATCTGTCTGAAAAATTAACTATTAACTATTAAATAAATTAAATTAATTATTTAATTAAATTAAATATTAAATAAATTATTTAAATATTTGAAAAATAGTTTAAACATAAAAACAACTTTATAATTCATTAACTGTATCATTTGCGCACGAAAAATAATATTTTCATTATTTAAAGCGGAAAAATGTTTGTTTAAACAAAAAATAATTGTTTTAATAATTAAAAAACTAGTTTTGGAACACTTCACTCCGGTTTCACATACTAATTATTATTTATTTAAGCCAAAAAAAGTTTTAAAAATTGTCTTTGATATAAATTTTATATAAAACTGGTATTTTTGATTTTTTGGGCACAATACAAGGAACTTGGGAGGGTCAAAGTTAAAAGTTATTAAGTGGAAATTATTCTTTAAAAATTTCTTAAGGCGTCACTACAGTTCAATTTTCGAAATTTGCTAACAGGAAAGAAAAATTTTTAATCAAAAGCTCTCAAAATTGACAAAAACTACAATTTTAATGAGAAGAATTTGAAATTGTATCATTTCTAAGTTAAAGCGTTCAAAATTAAATATTTTAAACTTTTGAATTTAACTGTTTTCTGTTACCTCAAAAAATGGGGGGGGGGGGGGGTCAAAAACAAATTTGTAATGATTTGGACCAGCCTAGGACGTCACATTTACAATTTTAACCTTTTATTTAAAATCTTTATATTATTAAAAATGAAACTTTAATAAAAAATGTATGTAAAAAAATTTCGTCCTTTTGTTTCTCTAATTCGGAAACGTGTTTAATAATAACCTGAGCTTCGAATTGCACTCTTTTGTATGACAGAGGAAAAATTATTATTAGCAATATCTGTACGCGATTATTATCTTATTGTTGTAAAATATCGTTTATTGTAAATTTATGTTGTACAGACTTTTTAAATATTACTTTAGGCTATTTTCTAGAATTTTTCAGTCAGACAATTGACATCACGAAAATTATGGCATTAATATCGCCCGGATTTACCTCAAATAGAAAAAGAGTTTTCATTTATCCACTCCATTAGCAGCAAGAGTTGTGCAATTTGAAGTCATGCAAAAGTGCTCAATTCGTCAACCGAATTGCATTATCCAGTCGCTTCTGCAAGACTTTTGCAACGAATCACGATAGAAAGTCGAAAAAAAGTCGGAAAAAAGCAAGAGTGACTTCAATGATAATTTTCAACGAACGCCACACGTCAGATTTAAACGAAAATGAAAATTGAATAAAAGAGGAGACTTAAAAGATACTCAGCTCACATCGAAAAAGATAATTCAAAGGTACCTATTGTAGAACTTTCAACGAAACTGTCGAATAGGGTGGCTCTTAAAATCCTTTTTTTATATATTTTCTAAAAGCTTTGCATCAAAAATATTTTTCTTTTGATGGAAAAATGATTCCCTACTTTTCTTTGTTTGTTTGTGAATTTTCATTTATAAAATAACTATTCTATCTTGTGCAATGCAAAAGAATGTTAATTTAACAAATTTAACTTTTAAATTAACAACTGTATGTTAAAGTTGAGATTTTTTAAAATTAATAAACTGTCAAGAAATATAACTTGCCTTAGTGACAAATAGTTCCACTATTAAAAAATGCAATTATTGCCCTACAATTAAAAAAAAAAGTTTTTTTAACAAATTGATAAATTCTTCTTAAAGGAGAGTCTATGGTTCCTTATTTTTATATTTAGTAGCATCACCAATCAATCCATTGTTTTTTGTTTTGAGAGAAAAAATAATTGTTAATACAAACTAAAAATTCGTGTAACTTTTTATTTTGTAGGTTTATTTGTTTTTAAGGTTACATTAATATCATTTTCCTTAGATTCTTGAGAAAATTCAAAAAGATTTTGAAATGTTTCAGGTATCTTAAATTTAAGTTTCATCAAAAAAGTATATTTTGAACGATTTAGTAAAATTTTTAACCAAAAAGTAGAATTTTTCACAAAAAATTGTTTATTTAAAATCAGTTATAACTGACTTATACTAAAAAATACATATTTGTAACAAAGTATTTGTTTTTTCAACAAAAAGAGATTTTTTAATCAAAACAGATTTTTCAATCAAGAAAGAAAAATAATGTCAATCAAATTATAATTTGAGGAGAAAAATAATTCTAATTATAAAAAAATGTCGAATAACTTTATTTTTGAAGTTTAATATAATTAATATTTTAATTAATAATAATAATAATTAGTTTTAACATAATATAATTTTCGCAACATCATTGAGAAAATTCAAGAAGATTTTTTAAGCTTTCAGATATTTCGAAAAATTATTTAGAAAAATTTTAAGAAACTTGTGATTTTACAGAGTTTTTATTAATTCTAGTAAAAATTCCAGTCATATTACAAGATAATTGCAACTTGTTTAACATTTGAAGAAATTTCAAAATTTTATATAAATTTTCGGAAATCTCGAAATTTTACAATATTTTTAATTTGTTCAAATCTTCTAAAATTCTCAAAATTCTTTCAAACTGACTCAATTTATTACTAAACATTCAACAATTTTTCAATGATACAAAAGTTTCCTTAAAATCTTCCAGAGTGTTTTTTGAAATTTTTAAAATCTTTTTAAATGTTTTAAAATAGTTTGAAATAATTTATTAAAATTAATTAATCAATAATCATAAAAAATAATTGAAAATTTTCTCAGGAGTCGTAAAAAAATTTCGTCATTACCTCGAAACCTTTTAAAATGCTTAAGAAACTTAAAATTTTCTATTTTAAAATCATGAATTCTGTTATTATTTATTTAAAATTTGTATACTTAAACCTAACTTTTTGAAAATTCTAAATTTGTTTTAAATTGATTTAAAATTTGTCTTTAATGTTTGAAAAATCTTTTACAATTAAGACAAATACCGTAAAATCTTCCAGATTCATTTTTGATGAGTCCTTTAAAATCTTTTGAAATCTATTAATTATTATCTAAATTTTTTTAAATATTTTCTGTTCTTTTAAGAATTTTCTTGTATTGTCTGATAATATTTTTAAATTTTTTAAAAAATTCTGAAATTTTTGTTCGGAATCTTCAAAATCTTAGTTTAAAATTTTTTGAAATCTTTACCATTATTTTTTAATATTTTAAAAACTTCTAATGCCTCTTACATGCATTAAAATTTTTTTAAATGTTATAATCTTGCAAAATTAAAATATTTTACTTTCAAATATTCTAATTTATTTTTCAAAATTGCAGGAAATTGTTTGAAATATTTTTTAATTTCTTCCTGAAATTAATTTTTCAAAAAAATTGACATTTTGTCAGGCATCTTTAGAAATTTTTGTTATTCCTTCAAAGGTCCTTACATGCTTACATCAGGTTAAAAATTTTTCTTTCTTTATATCTTAAATATTAAAAATGAGGTACCACAGACGATCATATTACAAAAATTTATCGATTTTTAAATTGGTTGAAAACATTTTTTATTTGTATAAAAGTATTCCTAGGCAGTAATCTTAATTGCGCGAAAAAAATAATACAAAAAAATAATAAACATTTTAAACATTAGTTAAAACTATATAAATAAAATGTTTATTATTTTAAAATCGAATTTTTCCACATAAAAACCTCGAAAGCAACCTCTAAATATTTTTGTTTAATCTGGAAAAATAGGGGATCATTTGCTCACCAAAAGATAAAAATTTCCGACTCAAGATTTTATTAAATCCGAAAAAAGGATTTCATGAGGCACCCTAGGCTTGTAAAGGATAGCACTAATTGCAAGTGAAAATGGGATGCTAAAACAAAATAAATATGAGAAAATATGTGCAAGGTGAGAGAAAAGAATTGGTGAATGAATGCAAGTGACAAGTGTGTATGTATGAGAGAGGAAGAAAGAAAGATAAATAAATGAATAAATAAATAGCGCGACGATCGAAATGAATTTTTAACAAAGACTTCCTATACCCGAGTACTTAAAGAAAACGTAACTGTTGTCAAATGTGCAATATATCAACATAAGTTCTAGATTCCTAAGGTATTATACTTTATAAGCAAATACGAAAGGTGGATAGAAAGGATAATCCTGCTCTTCTGAAAATTTTTTCCTCCTTTTTATTGTGCACTGAAAAAAAGTCTTGTAAAACTACAAAAAGTATTTTAATTTATGTTTCCATTGTTAGAAAATAATTAAGCATTCTTTTTTATCCAAACTACGCATTGATAGTCTTGGACCGCTAACTGGACGATCTTTCAAAAATGAGCTTTAACTTTAAAAGGCGATAGCGCCCTCCAGATTATAGATATACATATTTTCAAAAAAGGGTTAGAAAGCTTATTCAATTATGCGTAAAATGCACCCTAGTTGAGGTAATTTGGACTTGTTGTCGTTATATTATAGTGTAAAAAAGGCGAAAATCAAATTCGGATTTTTAAACAAGACCGATTTTGATTTTTGTATTTTTCACGTGATAATTTAATATTCACAAGTCCAAATTACTTCAACTTGGGTTTATTTTACGCATAATTGAATAAGCTTTCTAACCCTTTTTTAAAAATATTTATATCTATAATCTGGAGGACGCTATCACTTTTTAAAGTCAAAGCTCATGTTTGAAAGATCACCCAGTTAGTGGTGCAATACATTCAGTCCGTAGTGTATTACATTATTTTTATCTCTTCTAATTTTATGCAAAATAAGCTCAAGTTGAACAATATTTTTTTGAAGTGTACATCCGAAGAGTGCCAAATCCTTTTCTTATCCACTGTATATAAATATATAAATACGACTATATAAATATAAATACGATATATGTGGTCGCGTCGCGTTCGGTCGATCGAATTCTTTCTGCGATTTTCCCCATTGACTTCTTGTCTGACCACCAGCGTCATAATTGTGATAAATATACTTTTTCTATTTTACAAGAAATTACAAATGAATAATTCTCACTTGACTTGAGTTTCGTGGAATTAGAAGGGTGCAACGAAAGATATGTGTTTTATGGGAGGTGATTCGAACGCCTTGACGCGAACAGACTCTATAGATTATACACGTAATGTATGACGCCCTATAATTTAAAAAAAAAATGAAACTCGGAAAAGTACTCTCAAGTTCTTCAGAAAAAAGGAAGGCAAAAATAATGTAAAAGAATCAAAAGCTGTTAATTGTGAAAGACCTAAAAAAGGGCACTTTGGGCCTCGTACGGGATTCCGAACGCCCCGAACGCATGCATAGTAGTCGGCTAGTGTACGTAAAAAATAAAAGTTTCTGAACAATGATTTGGTGTGTATTTATTTATTTTTTCAACCCTCTTATTTTCTTCATTAATTAATTAAATATAAAGTGCTCAAGATTTTCAAATATACAGTTGAATTTTCAACGAAAAATATTAATTTTCTACCAAAAGTGATGAATTTTTAACGAAATTTGTTTAACTAATAAGTCATATATTGTAGGAAGCAGTTGTTTAATAAGTCCGAAAAGATCAATATTCAATGTAGAAATATCATTTTTCAACGAAATAGTTAAATATTCGACAAAAAATTAATTTTAGAGAAAATAGTTGCACTTGCAGCCAAATGGTTGAACTTTCAAGCAAAAAAATCAACTTTAAACCAAATAGTTAAATTTTCAAACAATTATTTAAAATTTATAAAAATTATCTTCAACTGTATTTTTATTATTAACCATAAATAGCAAAATCTGCAAGCCAGAAAGACGAATGATTTTCTTTTATACAAAAGAAAGATTATTTTCAACATAGTTGATTTTTGAAAATTTCACATTTTCAAAAAATAGTTGAGAAATTTTTCAAATCAAAATTAAAAAAAAAAATTTTCAACATGTAAAGACGAATTTTCAACCAAATAATTAAATTTTCAGCAAACAGAAAATTTTCTATCCACCAAACAGTTGAACTTACAGCCAAATATAACTTTAGACGAATTGGACGAATCGTCAACAAATTAGTTAATTTTTTTCAAACAAATAGTAGAACTTTCAACCCACCGAAGTAAATTTTTAACCGAAGGGTTGAATTTTCAATTAAAAGAGATAAATTCATAATGAAAAATTTAGGACTTAAATTTTTAACTGATAACTATCAATTTTTAACTAATAATCAAAAAATTTTAACAATATTGTTGAAGTTGCAACCAAGCACATTTTTAACCAAGAAGATTAATTTTTTGGTAAAAAGGTGAATTTAAAAAATATATAGATGAATTTCGAACTAAAATAAAATTTTTGACAATGAAGAATCAATTATTATTATTATTTAAAAAAAATGGAAAAAAAGTAATTTTCAAGCCAAATTTCCTTAAAAAAGTTGATATTTAACATAAAAATATGAATTTGAAACAAAAAATTTAATTTTTAACCAAATAGTTAACTTTTCAAACAAATATTTTTAGTTTAAAAAAATTAACTTCAACTGCAGTTTTTTTTAACCGTAAATAGCACAATCTGCAAGCCAGAGAGACTAATGATTTTCTTTTATAAAAGAGAAAGATTATTTTCAATCCAAAAAGACAAATTTTGAACAAAGAAGTTCAATTTTCAAAAAAAAAAATACAACTTTTTGACAACATAGTTGATTTTTGAAAATTTCATATTTTCAAAAAATAGTTGAGAAATTTTACAAATCAAAATTTAAAAAAATAATTTCGACATGTGAAGACGAATTTTCAACCAAATCATTAAATTTTCAGCAAAAACAAAATGTTGTATCCACCAAACAGTTGAACGTACAGTTAAATATAACTTTCAAACGAATTGGACGAATCGTCAACGAATTATTTAATTTTTTTCAAACAAATAGTAGAACTTTCAACCCACCTAAGTAAATTTTCAACCAAATGGTTGAATTTTCAATTAAAAAAGATGAATTCCCAAAAAAAAATTTATTACTTAAATTTTTAACTGATAACTGTCAATTTTTAACTAATCAAAAAATTTAAACAATATTGTTGAACTCACAACCAAGCAATTACATTTTTAATGAAGAAGATTAATTTTCTGGTAAGAAGATGAATTTGAAAAATCTATAGATGAATTTGAAAAATCTATAGATGAATTCCAAACTAATACAAAATTTTTAACAATTGATAATAAATTATTATTATTTTTGACTGAAAAAATATCAATTTAGAAAAAAATGGAAAAAATGTAATTTTCAACCAAAAAATAAAATTTTCAGCAAGAACAAAATTTTTTATCCACCAAACAGTAGCACTTACAGCCAAATATATCTTTTAGACGAATTAGACGAATCGCCAACAAATTAATTAATTAAAAAAAAGAGTACAACTTTCAACCCACCTAAGTACATTTTCAACCAAATTTTCAATTAAAAAAGATGAATTCCCACTGAAAAATTTATTACTTAAATTTTTAACTGATAACTGTCAATTTTTAACTAATCAAAAAATTTAAACAATATTGTTGAACTCACAACCAAGCAATTACATTTTTAATGAAGAAGATTAATTTTCTGGTAAGAAGATGAATTTGAAAAATCTATAGATGAATTTGAAAAATCTATAGATGAATTCCAAACTAATACAAAATTTTTAACAATTGATAATAAATTATTATTATTTTTGACTGAAAAAATATCAATTTAGAAAAAAATGGAAAAAATGTAATTTTCAACCAAAAAATAAAATTTTCAGCAAGAACAAAATTTTTTATCCACCAAACAGTAGCACTTACAGCCAAATATATCTTTTAGACGAATTAGACGAATCGCCAACAAATTAATTAATTAAAAAAAAGAGTACAACTTTCAACCCACCTAAGTACATTTTCAACCAAATTTTCAATTAAAAAAGATGAATTCCCACTGAAAAATTTATTACTTAAATTTTTAACTGATAACTATCAATTTTCAAATAATCAAAAAAATTTAAACAATATTGTTGAACTTGCAACCAAGCAATTATATTTTTAATCAAAAAGATTCATTTTTTAGTATAAAGATGAATTTAAAAAATATATAGATGAATTCCGAACTAAATCAAAATTTTTAACAATTAAGAATCAATTATTATTAATATTTAGAAAAAAATATAATTTTTAAGCCAAATTTCCTTCAAAAAGTTGAATTTCAACATAAAAATACAAATTTGAAACAAAAAATTTAATTTTCAACGAAATAGTTAAATTTTCAAACAAAAAGATAAATCCTTTACTAAAAAATACGCACTTTTTTATTGAAGTAAATTATAACCCAAAAACAGGAATATTACTGATGCCTGGATTTACAATCGCAGTATTTTATTCTATATTCGTTTCGCTTTGATTACACTTATAATTTTCTAAATTAATTAATAATTTCTGAAACTTTGTCAATTATTTCATTGTTAACTCAGACCGACCAATTTTCAACCAGTAATGAAATAGTTAAAAATTCAGTTAAAAGACTAAACGTTTGAGAAAAAAAATTACAAATTTTAACAAACAAAAAAAAATAGATCAGATAACTGTACTGAAGAAGTAGAATTTTCAACCTAAAAGGACGAATTTTCAACAAAACTGAATTTTCAATTCTCTTCAACTTATAATATGAATTTTGAACAAAGTAGTTCAATTTGCAACAAAGAAATTCAATTTTCTAGCAAAAAATATAAATTCTCAATAAAAAATTCAATAGTTGAATTTTGAAATAAAATTTTTTTAAATTAATTTTAAACTAAAAATAAATTGCTTTTTTGCAAAATAGTTCAATGTTCAAAACAAAAAAATGAATTTTTAATGAAGAAGTTCAATTTTTAACAAAAAATAGTATTCGTATATTTTCATTTAAAATGGTTTAAAAATTTTAAAAATAATAATTTCTAACAAAATAGTTATATAACCAGATAGTAGAATTTTTAACCAAAAGAGATAAATTCGGAACAAAAATCATAACAGTTGACTATACAATTAAAATAAAAAAATCAACTTGAAATTAAACTAATGAAGTAATCGACACATATTCAAATAGTTTTCGAATATACTGTTCAAAATTCGTCATTCGTCATTTATTTTGATCAAAAAATAATTTATTAATCGAAAAATATAACTGTTCCATTTTTAGTTTAAAATCTATACTTTTCAGTCAAAAATTCATCAATGGGGTTAAAAGTTGAATTTTTTATTGCAGTTGAATATGATTTTGTTAAAGATTTAACAATTGTGTTTATAATTTGGTTTTATTTTTGTCTAAAAACTAAACTTTTTACTGGAAATTTAACTATTTTATTTTTGTTGCAAATTTTTTTTTCTTAGTTAAAAATTTATGTATATTGTGAAAATTTCAGCAATTCATTTTAAAAAATTAGGATTCTTGCTAGAACTTCCTCTTCTGTTTGAAAATTTTACTGTTTGTATAAAAAATCATATTTTGGCAGAAAAATAATTCTGCCTGCTTAAGAATTCATCTTTTTGATTGAAACTTGAACTATAATGGAGAAAAATTAAACAATTTTGTTAACAAAAATGTTCTTTTAGCTATAAATTATTCTTTTTGACAAAACATTTAACTATTTCATTATTTATTGTAAATTTATCTTTTATGTTAAAAATTCAAGTATTTCGTAGAAATTTCATGTATTTTGTTAAAACAATTATTTTTTTCTAAGAAATTAATTTTTTTGCTTGAAAATTCATCTTTTTTAAATCAATTTTTCAAATCAATCAATTTAAATGAAATTCATTAGAATTTTATTTAAAATAACTTTAATTTTGAAGTTTTTTCGCAAGATTTGAACCTTTTTTTTTAAGCATACATCCGAAGAGTGCCAAATCTTTTTCTTATTCACTATATATAAATATATAAATTTTAAATTTAAATTTAAAAAAATTTAAAATTAAATTAAGATTTTAATAAATCCGAAAAAAACTATTATTATTTTTTACATTACATTTTTTACATTTGTGTATTGATTTTTTCTATTTAAAATTCTTTTTTTTATATCAATTTAATTACACGATTTTTTTAAATTATTCAAATTTAATTGTTGTAAGTTTTGCAAATATATAATCATAAATTATACATTCAACAATGTCAACTTCAACATAATACAAGAGATTATGGAATATATAACTTATTAAGATTTGACCAATTCAGATCATTCGACGTCCTCTAATTAGTTAATTATTTGAATATTTTGTTAAAAATTATTTTTTTGTTTGATAAAATCGAAAAATTAACAAACAATTTTTTAAAACCTTTTTGCAGACACTTTAAAAGTTTAATTATTACAAGAAAATTCAAATCATATAAAAATCACAGATTTTCAAATTGTTGATTATACTTTCAAAAATTAAAATATTTCAATTTTGACTAAAAAATTAAAAATTTTTAAAGGTAGAATTAAAAATTCAGTGTTTAAGATTAAAATTAATAAGTCTAAAACGTTATTTTATTACTAAGTTATTAATTTCAGATATTTGAATGTTTAGCTATTTTAATTTAAAAACAACACATTTTTCAGTTTTAACACATTCTTTTTCAGTTGAAAATTGAACTACTTTGTTTCAGTTGACCTACTTTGTCAATAAATATTTTTCTTGGTTGAAAATGCGTAAAAATTTAACAATATTGTTAAAAATTTATTTTTTTCAATTAATTCCATGAATTAAATACGCAACTATTCTATGTCTAAATCTAACTATTGTATTATATGTAATATAAATTTACTTTTTTTTTAGTTGAAATTTAATCATTTGGTTACAAATTTATATTTTTAGTTAGAAATTCAACCACTTCGTTCAAAATTAATGCATTTTATTAAAAATTCATCTTTTTGAGTAAAAAATTAATCTTCTTCGTTGAAAATTTAACTATTTTATTTTAAGTTTATCTGTTTTCTTGAAAATTCAACCATAGAAGGGTGATTTATGGGATTATCTATTTATTATAGATCAAAATTTGTTCTTCAACGTTTGAAGAAATTTCAAAATATTTAAGGATGATTAAATAATTCAATATATTTCAATTCAGTATATTTCAATTTTAAATGATTAAATTTAAATTTGACTAAAATTGAAATTAAAAAAATTATAATTTTTAAATATAAAATTCTTGAATATAAAAATGACATCACTGGAGCTTAGAACTTCTGAACTTTGAGAACTTTGAAATTGCCAATCTTAAACTTCCAAGTCAGTCAGGATTGTCCAAAAAATGCATTGGAAACTTTTTTTTTCTCGAATTTTCATGCATATTACAGGAAAATTTTCTTGAATCAACAACAAAATAAATTCAATCTCTTTTGTATTTTGAGATTGGAAAATAATCAATTTTTTCAAGAATAATTTTATGCAAAAGAGCATGAAAAAGATTCAATCATTAAAAAACAGATTTCCAAACTATCTCACTTTCCGGCTCATTAAAGATATAAATATCAATAGAAAAGAAAAAAGAGGGAGAAAAAGGGAAAGAGTCAACCAAAAACCAACCTCTCACTCTTTCTCTTTCTCCGTACTTTTTATACTGCTTGGGGACCAACATGTTACGAGGCCAATTTAGACCTCCTCATCAGGGAGTAATTTATTGGATAAACTAAGGTATCATACAAAAATATTATGTAACCTAAAAAGAAAATATTTCAAAGGATATTCTCTGAAAAATGATTAATTCCAATATAGTCTATACGTTTATTGAGAAAATGAAATTGATGACTATTCTATACTATTCTGTATCTTAAGAGATCCCTTTTCAAATTAATGGCTTGAACTCCTTCTCTCTCTATAAATAACATCTCCATAAGTTCCATCTTTTTTTTCTTTTTTTTATCTTTTTTTTTATATTTTTTATTTCTCTTATAATAAAGAATTTTAATAAAAAAATTCAGCACAATTTTATTTGCTCATTACTTCATTTTATTTATTTTAAGCTACTGTCATCTTTGTATTAGTAAATATGTAAAAAAATGAGTTACTCCCTGTGTTTATTTCTATAAATTACTCCCTGATGAGGAGGTCTAAATTGGCCTCGAAACATATTGGTCCCCAAGTAATATAAAAAGGACGGAGAAAGAGAAAGAGTGAGAGGTTGGTTTTTGGTTGACCCTTTCCCTCTTTCTCCCTCTTTTTTCCTTTTTATTATATTTATGTCTCTGATGAGCCGGAAAGTGAGATAGTTTAGAAATCTATTTTTTAATGATCAAATCTTTTTTATGTTCTTTTGCATAAAATTATTCTTGAAAAAATTGATTATTTTCCAATCTCAAAATACAAAATTTTAAACAGAGACACTAAACAAGTGATTCGTTTCCAATCTATAAGTTTTGCTTGTAAATATCGTATGATTTTTTTAAATTGAGTTGTGAATGTCACCTCAATTCTCATGGAAGAAATCTTTTTATTTAATTTTTATATTGACAAAATATTAAAAATTGAAATTAAATAAATAACAATATTTTAATGTTAGTAATTTTTAGAAATGTATTATGTTTGGATTATTAATTTTCAATGTTGTTGATAATATAATAATCTAAATACATTGGTTCTGATTCAACCAAAAAAACGTACAACCTCTTTGTTAAAGAAAAAAATATATTTAGAAGTGGCATAAAGTTTAACACGTTTTTCCCATAAGAAAAAAACACATTTTTGTCAATTTTATCCCGAATCATCAATATTAGTTAAATCAAGTTTTTTCGAAAAATCTCTTCACATTTAGGCGGAAAATACGAATAAAATATTAATTTATAAATAACACCTCCATAAGTTTGTTAAAAAGCGTCCCAGAGAAACTCTTTGAGTTAAAAAATGGGTTTTGAAAGTTTTTGGTGCTAATTATGATTTTTTCAGTTTTGAAATGCAAATTTTTTTTAATATATGAAAGACTTCTTTGTACTGATAATTAGATGCTTACACGAATTGTCTAAATAGTTTATCATTGCTTTTAGCAATTTTCTCTTAGAGATAGAAGGTCGAGGTCTTTAAAAAAAAATGTCTACTTTTTGTCTAATTTTCAATTACAGTAAAAAAAATTTAATCATTTTTAAATAATAAATAATTAAATAAATTAAACTAAATATTTTTTTGAGCAATTTATTTTTATTGATAATATCTTTGAAAAATAATCTTTGAAAAATGCTACAAATTGTAGTTTTTCTAAAATTTCTAACTTTTTGTCCCCTTTTCACTTAGAATGAGTCAATATTTTACTTAATACAGCAAAAACAATCGTTTAAACAAATTATTATTGTTTGTAGCTATCTTTTTCTATATTAATACAAGATAGCCGTTTTTTTTTAATTTTCTATCTTTTTGTCAATTTTTCCATTAGAGCTAAGTAATAATTATATTAATTTAACAAAAATAATTGTTTAAACAATTTATTATTGTTGTTAATAATATTCTCTTGGTTAAATGATAGAAAAATGCGTTTTTGTCTGAAATTTTTACCTTTGCTTTGCCTTTTTGGTTATGAACAAAGAATAAATAAACATTACAGAGAAACATTCTAAACAATCTCTTTTTTTCGGTGAATATTTCTTACTGTGTTTGGGGGGGGGGGAGGGGTGTACTAAAAATATTTGCAATTCCAAAATTTTATTTTACGGTTTGCAATAAAATTCTTCTTGTAATTTATAACAAAACGTTTACAAGTAATTTATAGACCTAGTCCTCCTACCTCCTCCTAATTATTCTATTCTTTGTTTTGGACTCTCGTGTAAGACATCTTGTTAATTTAACAAATTTTTTTAGCATCGGGAAAAGAACGAAAATAATTCATTTCAAAAAGTACAATAATATTTTAAAATGATTCTTGTCGAGGTTCACTTATTAATAAATTTGTTCATAACTGAAAATTTAAAAGCAATACTTAAAATTTCAGATAAAAAGATAGTGTCAGCATTACTCTAAGAGAATATAGCTGTAAACAATAATCAATTGTTTAAATAGGCATGTTACTCAATTGGAATTAATTATTACCTCATACTAATACAAAAATGGACAAAAAGTTGATAATTAAAGAAAAAATCGCAGTTTTTTAACAGTTAAGGGAAAATAATTATAAATAATTAAATTTTTTTTAAGAAAACATGTTTATTAACTTGCTTTATTGATTAATGTACTAAGTAAAAAGTGGGTAAAAAATGTTAAGCTGATTGAGCTGAATGATGAATTTTTTAATAAAAATTATTCTTCATAATTTATTATTGATATCAAAAAAAAAAGTTATAACACGATTCATTATTTAAAGCAATAATTAATCCCCTTGGGTAACTATTTAAATATTTTGTGAAAAATTATTTTTTTGTTTGGTAAAAAATTAATTTCATAAATTAAAAATGTTAACTAATCTATTTTCGGATTAAAATTTATCTTTTTTAGTAGAAAGTTCCACTACTTCGTTAAAAATTAAAATAATTTCCTTAAAACCGAAAAATAAACAAACAATTTTTTAAATGTTGCAATGATAAAATTTTAAAAAAACTGATATAAAAACTGCATTCGACTGCCATCTACCCGCAATTCAGCTACACTAAGCTACATACCGTAAAGGGTAAACTGGGAAGGAGTCATATCATTTATTTGATTTTTTTCGATTTAAAATTCTTTCTTTTTTAAATCAATTTAATTACACGAATTTGTAAAATTATTTAAATTTAATTATTGCAATTTTTACAAATATATAATCATAAATTATACTATCAACAATTGTAGTAACTTCAATATAGTACAAGAGATTATTGAATACATAATTTATTAAGATTTGACCAATGCAAATCATTCGCCGTCCTCTAATTCACTTAGTACAGATTTGGTTGTAAATGAGTAAAAATGACTGATTTATTATCAAATTTGACTAATTCAGTTTTTTGGCAAATGTTTCTTTTTCACAAACTGGATTCCTAAATAATTAGTCAAATTTTATATTATTTATTTACGATACGAATTTTAATTTAGACTTAAAATTTGTTTAATTCAATTCATAATAAAAAAAATTAATCACTAAACTGAAAAAACCAGCCCCACGTAATTAGCGTTAATAATCTACTTCAGTGAAGTACAGCAGGTTATTAAATAAATCACTTTAAGCAATTTAATAAATGAAAATAATTCGAAGTCATGTACTGATTCATTTCGTGTATATTTGACTAAAAATTAGTAAATATTACTAATAAAAAATTGCCTAATTAGTAAAAATCACTAATGAAAAATTACTAAATAAGTAAACATTACTAAATTAGTAAATATCACTAAATTAGTAAAAATGACTAATTAACTATTACGAAATTAGTAAAAAATACTAATTAACGATTACTAAATTAGTAAAATTTACTACTTAAAAATTACTAAATTAGTAAAAATTACTAATTTTTCATCAAATTTGGATAATTTAGTTTTATGCAAATGTATTTTTCAGAAACTAAGTTACTAAAGAATTAAATTAGTCCTTCACTAATTCAAGAATCAAACCTTTAATGTAATATACAAATTAATAGCAAGACACCAATTTTTTTGAGTTTATTAACTTGAATATGAATTGACGATTAAAAGTCGCTTATTAAAATATACTTTAAAATTAATAATTTTTTATTGAAGTTGATAATTTTTATAAGTTTGTAATAATAAATTTTACTATATATTTAGATAGTGTAAACAGAGAAACATTTAGCATTACATTTAAGAAATCACCCGTTCTATTTATAGCGTTAATAATTTACTGCAACAAAATACAATAAATTTTTAAATAAATAAATAATTGGAATTTGACATGTGAAAATAATTCTTTGTTGTCTGATTCCTTTAGTACAGATTTAGCTGTGGATTAGCAAAATTTCCTAATTTCCAATAAAATTGTACTAATTCTATTTGTTATCAAATTTATTATTCAGAAACTAGATTACTAAATAGAAAGTTAAATTTGAGAGCGAATTCGTCTTTTTGAACTAATTTAATAGTCGAAACTATATTATACGAATTACTAGAAAGATACTTGTAATTTTTTCGATATGCATCGAAATTTATGCCTAGCATTGGTTTAAATTATTTAATTTAAAAATTGATAATTTTTTTATTTGATTTGGTAATTTTTGTAAGCTTGTAATTATCATAATTAAATAATTACATCATAAAGATTTGACCAAATGAAATTAATTCGAAGTCGCCTAATAAATCACTTAGTACAGATTGGACTCAAAATTAGTAAAAATTACTTATTTTCAACCAAATTTCACAAATGTAGTTTGTTAGTAAATTGCATTACCAAATACTTAGTAAAATTTAAAAGTGGAATTTATTTCAGTAATTCAAGAATTCACTAATTTACATTTTTCACTCATTCAATAGTCAAAACTCGCTCTTTGATTTCTAAAAAAAATACAAATTCAGTAATAATTTAGTTCTAATTGTTTTACTACATGTTTCAGTAAGTATTATTTTTATTTGAAAAATTTCTAATTGTATTATTAACAGTACATTAGTATAACAAATTTATTTTATTGAATAACTAGCACTAAAAAAACATCCCTGATTTTTGTTTCCTAACATAAAAAATAAACAATTTAAAAATCCATTAATAAAAAAAAATTTAGAATACTATAAGTTTTTAAAATTTATTTAAAAAAATATTTTTTAAATATACTGACCATATTCAATGTGTTTGATTTCTAATTTAAAGCGTTCAAAATAGAATACTTAAAAATTCAAAAATTTTCAATTTATATAATGTTTAATTTGATGTAATTAAAATTTAACATTTAAATGGAATGTTTCAATGTCAAAGTTTCTGAAATTCTAGAATTTTCAATTGCTATGTTTTAAAAAATTATAAATTTAAGATTCCAATTGAATTTAAAATTGGAAAAATTTAAATTTCCAAGAATTACTAGAATTAAAACTTTTTTGCAAACAATTTAAAATTTCAATTATTAAAAATAAATTCGAATCATATAACAATCACAGACTTTCAAATTGTTGATTATACTTTCAAAAATTCAAATATTTCAATTTTGACTACAAAATTCAAATTTTTAAAAGGAAGAATTAAAAATTCAGCGTTTAAGATTAAAATTAACAAGTCTAAAAAGTTACTCAATTACTGAGGTATTAATTTCAGATATTTGAATGTTTAGCTATTTTAAGTGATAAACAACACAACAAAATAGGACAGTTTTAAGGTATTATATTGAAAATTAAAAAATAGAATACAAAACAAGTTCTCTAGTTTGATATGTTCAAAATTTTGGAACGTTTTAATTGTAAAAAAAAAATAATTCAATTTTCAAGACATGAATTTGACATTATTTTTGAAAATATCTTAAAAGAACTTATTTTTTCGTTGTTTCCAGTTTATTTTGAAAGCATTTAATTCAAAGTTATTTAATTACAAATGTTTAAACTAAAAATGGTTAAACTGTTAAATGTTTAAAATGATATTTTACTATGTCAGCATATTTCAATTTAAAATTATTAAATTTAAAAGTGACTAAAATTGAAACGAAACAATTTATAATTTTTTAAACTTAAAATTTAAAAAATATATAAATTACTATCAAAGCTTTCACTACAAAGTTTTGTAATTTTTAAAGATTATCGGTTAGTAAGAATTTTAATTTAAAATTGTCGATTCTATTTAAAATTAAAGAATTTATTCAATTACTGAGGTATTAAATTCGGATATTTAAATTCTCAGCTATTTTCATTTACAAACAACACATTTTTTAACTTTTTAGTTTCAACACGTTCAAGGTTTAATACTTTACTTAAAGTTATTATTCATTCTTAAAGTTCTTTTATGCAATATTTTTCAGTTTTAAGGCATTATATTAAAAATTAAAAACAGAGAATAGAAAATAAGTTTTGTGTGACTCCAAAGTTTGAAATCGCAAAATTTTATGCCTTTTAATTGGAACGTATTTTTTAAAAGTTGAGTTTCATATGTTCAATAGTTTTGAACATTTAAAATTTTTTTTAAATAATTCAAATTGCAAGATATGAATTTGACATTGTTTATAAAAATATCTCAAAAGAACTTATTTTTCATTGTTTTCAGTTGATTTTAAAAGCATTTAATTCAAAATTATTTAATTGCAAATGTTTAAACTGAAAATGGTTAAACTGTTAAGTATTTAATATGATATTTTACTATGCCCCAGGATTAAAAAACCAGACAATTTTGTACGATTTAAACTGTAAATAAGCAATTCAGTATATTTCAATTTTAAATGATTAAATTTAAATTTGACTAAAATTGAAATAAAAAAAATTATAATTTTTAAATATAAAATTCTTAAATATAAACATGACTATCAAGGCTTTCAGTATAAATTTTTGTAATTTTTAAAGATTAACTATTTTCGAGAATTTTAATTTAAAATTGTCGAGTCATTTAGGCTATCAATTAAAAATTATTTTACAATATCATCAATAAAATTCTAAATGTAATTAAAATTAATAAGTCTAAAATGGTATCTTTTTAAAATTAAATAAATTATTCAATTACTGAGGTATTAAAGTCGGATCATTGAATTCTCAGCTATTTTCAT
>JAAAKG020028329.1:0-19794 GCA_010014905.2 Druon quercuslanigerum | reverse complement strand
TTAAAGTCCGCATGAACAAAATTAAATATCACTCTCACAACAAGGTAGTACATAATAATCAGATTCGTTCCAATCAATTTAAAGTTTGTATTCGTTCTCCAATAATTTGACACATTTGTCAAAGATGTTAAAAAGTTATAATATTACTACGATACCTACAATTAAAAAAGTTTAAGTTCTATAATAAAATTAGGCAAAGATACTTCTAAAAAGTGGGATGAAACGAACTTAGTTTATAAATTTCCTTGTAAGCAATGTCCTGCATCTTACGTTGGTGAAACAAAAAGATTATTAAAAACCCCTATTAACAAACATATCAATAAGAAAAAATCAGAATAAGTTGTTCATAAACATCAATATAATTTTGGTCACACAGTTGACTGGGACAATGTAAAAATTATAGATCGAGAACCTTACTATGAAAAAAAAAATGATTTCAGAGATGATCTATGACCAAATAATATGAGTTTGTTTTAACTCATTTGCCTTCATTTATCAAAGAAAATTTTCTTTAATAAAAAAGATTAGTTTATATTTGGATTTAGCGAGTGAAAATGTGTACACTTTGATTGTTAAGAAATTTATAAGCTTACTTTATTATACGCACATTTCTCCTACTTCAAATACATGGCGATGCTGTGTGATGTTGTGAACACAGAGAAACAAAAAGGAAAGTGTCAAGCAAATGCAATATACAATAGTAGATATTTGTTTAAGCTTAAGTTTATAACAATTTTACTATTATGTAATTATTTTGTTCGATAGTAAAGCCATTAATGTATCTTGTCTAGATCATATTATTACACACGATTTTGTATCTAGAATTCATATTATTATACATATGATTGTTTGTTAATAATAAATAATAATGCCCTATGTATTAATCTTTTTCATTCATAATGTGTCTCTAAGAGATTACATGAATCCCATTTCTCACAATATTTTCGCTTACATATTAAACAAATAAAAAAATCTCAAACTTATTACTTAAAAGTATTTACAACTATGTACATTAAGTCTTTTATCTAGTTTCTTATCTTTATTTCCTGTAATAGTGCAATTTAGAAATTTTTAGCAAACGATTGAGTAAGTGGTCGGTTGAATACGAGAGTGCAAGTGCAAGCGAGAGAGAGAAAGAGAGAGAGAGAGAGAAAAAAAGAGGAAGAGAATAAGAACGCAAGCGCATCTTAGTCTACTTATGTTATAACATATCCTTTACTTACCATCTTTACGCTTCTAACTTAGGCGACTTTTGTTTCCTTCTTTTTTCACTTTTTTTCCTCCAATTTGCCATTTTTTCACATGCTCTTCTTCTTCTATTCGCTCTCATACGCTCCCCTAGCACCCTTAAACTCCTTTAAATATTCTTTTTCTAATTCATCATCCCCTGGAGTCCTAGTCACATTCTCTTACCAGATTCCGTTATTTTTTAATCCTCTCCTACATCCTTCCTAAATATGCTCCCATGTTTCCTACTCCTATTTACATATTCTACACTTTCTCTTTTCATCGTTTTCCTAATACATCCCCTCTCTTACCTCGTTTCCCAATCTAAATCTTGCTATTTTGGCCCACCGTCTCTCTTCCTATCTTTTTTATTAAACCTACCAATTTTATCATCTTATACCATTTATTGTATTTTTATTCCTCAATCATCCCTTATATTTCTTTTAATTGTCTTTTTCTGTTCTTCTTTCCAATTCTTCATAGTTTACTCTAGTCCCGTCTTCTATGTCTCTAGCATTCAAGAACTCCCTTCTTTCTTCTTTATATCTCGTTAATTATATCTCCCTCCTTCTCTTCTGTTTTACCTCTATCAAACACTTCCACGCCAACTCCCCTTCCTGTCCCTCCCAAAGCATTGTCTCAAATTTCTCGATTTCTCAATTTCTCAAATTCCATCCCGCTCTAATACTTAATTTGTCCCTTTGCGCTTCTTCTCTCCCCATATATGCTGGCGTTTTCCGATCTGGCCCTAACGTTCTTCTTATAAATCTCTATTGTTAAATGTCAATATCTTTCCTTTCTTTCCATCCTCATATATCTGCCACATAACCTATTATCGGCCATACCAGCGTATCAAATAAGCACATTCTCCTTCTACAATTTTTTATCCTTCTTTTTTCTATTCCCCATATCTGTTTGATTGCACCTGCTTCTTTTTTTATCCTTTCTCTTATGTGAGCTCTATGATCTCTATTTTTTTGCAAAACATATCCCAAATGTTTAAACTCCTTCACTTCTTCGATTCTTATTCCCTTTCATCTCCCCGTTCATTCTGTCTGTCTCCCCCCTCTTTTTTTTAACCTCATTATCTTTGTCCTTTCTAGATTTAAATTCAGCTTCTTCCCATTTAAATATTTTCCTAATCCTGTAATGAAGCCGGTCATCCCCTCTTCATCTTCTGCCATCAACACTATGTCGCCTGCGCACAACGATGGATATATCTTTTCCTTCCCTATCCTAACTCCTCCCTAATATTTTCTTCTCATTTCTTCTTTTAGGTCTGATATTAATATATTAAATAAAAGTCGGCTCAGAGGACATACTTGCCTCATCTCCTACCTTTACTTTTTTTTGTCTTTCTAAAAAAATTTCCGATTCTCTTTTTATTAATCCCTCTTTTATCCCCTTTTTCACCATAACTTTTTCTATTTCGCCTTGGTCTAATGAGTCAAACGCAGCCTTTACGTCAAGGAACATTGCTATCATTGCCCTTATTTTTCTTTTTATTTCTCTTATTTACTAGATAGTTCAGAACATATATTTTGTGTATCACCCCATGTCTTTTCTCTACCCTGTCTGATTCGGTAGCTCCATACTCTGTCACGCATTATCCATGCCCATTCCTCTAGTTCTGTCCCTCCATATTTTCATACTTCATTTGTATTTTGATCTATACCAGGTGCCTTTCCACCCTTTATTTTTTCTAACACCTTGATTATTTCATCCCTTTTTATGTCCTCTTCCTCTTCTCTTGCTCTAACATTTTTTCTTACCTTCCTAATTTTTCTCTGTACTTCTTCAAGCAAATCCAAAAATTATTTTTTTCATTCTACCATTTCAATATCTTAGTTTACTCTTTTTCTTCTTCTTTCTCCATCTACTACTTTTTGTGCCTTACTTTCGTCCAAGCCTTCTCCACCTTTTCCTCAAATCTTTTATTCTCTTCCTCTTTATTTTGATCACACAACTCAGAACACTCTTACTTTTGTTCACCTATATTCTTCCCTATTACTTTTTTCTTTTTTTTATAATGTTGTCATAGGCTTAAGATAGTTTGTACTGGGCTCACTCGATATATATCATCAGTCACGGACGCATTTTCATAATACAATTAAGTGATCTGATGAGAGCATTATGCCCTGACATATTGGAAAAAACCTGCTTCTTAACTTATCGTCGACGGACTAGGTTGCAGCAAAGTGCGTGATGGGAAGACTTAAGCTTAAGGTGGGTTCTAAACTACCAGAATTTCGGTAAGAGTACATAGAAAAATTTCCAGAGGTATTGGCTAAGGGATTGAACCCTGGACCTCTAAAGTCTAACCAAATGAGCCACTGCGGCTCTATTTTATCATGAATCATTATAAATTATTATTATTATTATTATTATTATTATTGATTTATTAGGCTTAATTGCATTACGTTTAGAATATGTGAGTCATTCCCAACCTTGTTATAACTTTCTAACATTATTTGATGTTTTTTTTTCGGCCAATCATTTTTTCTGTTACATGACGCTTAGTACGATTAAATAAAAAAAATGTCAGTCATTTCGAACAACTTTATTTATCAGAAGTAATAATTTTCAAAGAGGCCGTCTTTTTGCGAATCAACCGTAAAATCTCTGCTGCTTAGGAACGTTCTGGGATTGTTTCAAACATAATGTATCGTTATTATTATTAATATCATCAAATATCTTGCAAATCAAACGTGATAGATCAAAGTGGACATCAGTTTATGATGTGAATCTTATATTCCAGTGTAGTACATACGGTACTCAAAACTCAATAATGATCTCGATTTTTACCTTTCTCTTGCGGTTCACGAGATAATAGTTGATATAAATAACAATGACATTAATGAAATGTCAATATCTCTCAAAGGCAAGCTTGCAGCTTATAATCTTTGAGATAACGACTATAGGAACTGATATATGATACAATAAAGCATCAGAATATTCTTTAGTCACAGTGTTACTCAAATTCTCCACAATACGTTGACAAGTTCTTCTTAGAATTAGAAAAAATGAGGATTTTTCATGCTTTCATCATATTCTTAGCATGTATCCTCTATTCTATTGGTAAATATATTTTTAGAATATATCTATAATTTAAAGTGCATTTTTTAAAGCTATACTCAAATCATATATAATGCAATTTATTCTTCATTAATTGCTCTTCTCTGCCAAACTTTGTTCAAGTTCTTTAAAAATCAGTTAGAAATTATTCCTAAATCATTTAGCGGATATCCATAATGTTCTTAACATTGAATTTTTCTTAAGTGAGCTTCTGCTTCAAAAGTTGGAGAAATTTCGCAGTTTCAAATATATCCTAAAAAATTAATCCGAGCGAACACCATGAGCCTAAAAGGAAATAGGTCTGTTATATGAATATTCATCTGTCATTATAACCTTTACATGGTATGAAAATTAGGAGTTATAAAATATATGGTTAAAAAAAAAGTATTTTGTGCCAAGAAGAATAATTCTTTCATACCTTGTGCACAAGGAATTAAAAACTGACCTGGTAACTACTCATCAGAGCAAATAAACTTCTTTAATAAATATATATTTCTATAATAAAATAAACAATAAAAAAGAATCAATTGAAAAGCAATTAAAAAATACTGACAAAATAATTTCTTGAATATTATTCAAAATCAATTAGGAAAACAAGATAATGTTTGCGGTATATAAATAATCCCATCAACAACGAATGGAAGTTATTGCTAAATTACAATATTTAACTAAACTCTTTAAGAAATATTAAATGCTGAATTTCTTGTTGCAGATTTGAGTTCAGGGTTCGAATGTTTACCTAATGGTGATCCTATCCCTTACGTTCCCCGTTTAAGGCGTTGTGATTCTTCTGAAGGACGTCATTCTTCGGGTAGGTCGCCTCCTGCTCAGAGTCTTCTGCGTGCCAGGACGAGGTCTCCTTCTGCAACGCATGCTTCTCTTCTCCCTTTTTCCATATTTGAAGATAATCTTGAATTTATTCGGCTTATACCCCACAGCAATCCGAATCAGATATACGAAGTTCGAAAGTATACTTTTCCTCCGAATAAACCAATTCAATTGCGAGCAGGGCATTCTACCGTTATACCCATGCCAACCGCAGAACAAAATGTCTTAACAACATCTTCTGGTGACGTCTATGCGATATTGGACCATAATAATACCAAGCTTCGGGGAATTTATACGAGAACTGATATTAAAAAAAGGGCTAAAATAAACATTTATAACGGCCAAGTTGTAGAATTGACCAGAGCTGAAACCAAGGAAACTCCCTTAGGCAACTCTCACAAAATATCCAATAGTTTTAGAATAGTAATTCTACAGAGCAATTGTGCAACGCACCAAAATTGATATAAACAATTGTAGAATAAGATTAAAACAATAAAAAAAGATTTTTAAATTTAAATAAAGACAGTCCGAAAACTAGAACTAGTGAACTTTTTTTCGTGGAAGTTTTAAACTGTCACATACTATTCGATGACGAAAGAGGCCACTGGCATATTATCATGCATTTGAGCATTTAAGATCAAAATCGATACATGAAAGAAGTAATCTTGAGCTCTAGGTCAATCAGGCAATAATAAATCAGTAAAGGAATATCAAGATGCGTTCCTTAACCACTGAAGTGCTTTTTTAAAGTTTTAGAGCATCACCACGGTTGACAAATGTTGCAACGAATATCTCTGAAATTCAAATGCTCTAGGAATTTACAAATAAAGTTTTAGACAATAAATGAAAATTGACTTCCCAGTGGGCGCACTTAGAGCGAAAATGAAATTTTATAGATTCTTTTCTACCTGCTGCCTTAGAAAAACATTGTTTTATAATTCAAATTGCGACTGCTTGTGAGGTTTTTCACTCTTAATTTGTAAACCAGGACCTTTGGAATTAAATTTTTCAGCGCAGTTCCGAAAACTGATTAGAATTGTGAAATTCACTCAGCAAAAGACTTGTTTTCGTCTGATTGAGAAACATTAGTAAAAGCGACATTTTATAACAATAACTATCGGCTTGTTCGAAGGAAAGAATTCTATACTTTAGATCAGAGAAAATTCAGCAAAGTACAATATTCTGACATATTAGGAGCCTTCAAACTTCAAAATAGCTAAGAAGTTGAAGTTTTTATGTTTTTTGCTGATAAGAGCTTCTGCCGAAAGAAGGAAGGCTCGAAATAAGTTATACTCTCTTATTTGCATGATTCTGGCGGATTTTTCTAGCCATTAATACATGGATCGATATCAGCATTCTAAATAAATGTTGTCTCTTAAAAAACTTTATTTTAGTTTCTTATTACTGCTTTTTGGATTCTAGCTTTTTCTCTTTATTCCAACTTATACGCAATACTGTACATTTCAGTTAGTATTTTGCTACATTCCCTACATTAAGGTACTAACCACAATTTACTGATAGGTCATGAAAGGCTTGTTGAACACTTTATACAAAAGGTATATTTTGTTTTTGAGCAAATCCTTTTCTTTTATTTCAATTTTGGAAATTTAAGGTACGGCTTCTCATATTACAAGCACTGATGTTCTTTCATTTATATATGTCTCATTTCAAGTAGCTTGGCTTGTTTTGGTTATAAAGTCTTACTGTGACTCCATAATTTACTAAGAACTTTGTCTTCTGAAAAATACTAACCTACTACGTAAGGATTTTAACTGTTTATTTATATTATGGACAAGTTAAGCTTCTGCACGCGAAACCTGGGTTGGCAAAGAGAACGAGGCACAAGGTATTGTGCACATAATACCTCACATGATTCTTCTGCCTCTAAATAAAGAGGATAAAAACATTATTTGAAATTCAAAAATAAACGAAAGATAACCGTCTGACGTATTATGTGTACGACCGTATTATGATATACGCATTATAAACTTCGAATGTAACTTAAAAGTATTCGTTTTTACTGTATATGCTACGCTAGAGTGTTGTATCTTGTAAAAAGAGAAAATCTTAAGCTCGATTTTTTAAATTACTATTTTATGTTTAGAGCAACATTTGTTCTCTTGTTATGTGTCACAACATTTCAAGGGCATATATAAATTAATTTCAAGAATTTAGGAGTGATTCGTCAGGTCTTTTTTGTTCGTTGATTATGACTTTTCTTCGTCACTATTCTCAACTAGGAACAGCGAAGGATTTTAGAACCCTGTAAGGTTAAAAGAAAACCAAAATTTTCTTGCTGTCACAATCAAAAATAAGAATCAAGACTCGAATTTGAATCTAGTCCCTACCTTTCTAGTTACGTCTCCAGTTGACCCGGGACCTGGCAGGAAACCTTGAATACCTCCAGAGCCAGGGATGACTTTCCTATGATTTGGGAATGAAATTAGTCGCCTTGGAGCGATACCTTAGTCTGCAGCAGTAATCCTTATGAGGGAGGAACTCATGTCACATACTTTATCAAAGGTCCACGATGCTGCGACACTGGGCTGAGATCAGCCTACTCGTATATACCAGCGATAAGAATGAGAAGCAGGTCAGGTGGCCTTGAAATTGTTGTGGTGTGATTTTCCAATGCGGACACTCTCGCACCAGTGAGGAGGAGGGCTTCATCATTACGGGAAGTGCTTTGGATCTACTTTGTAGATATTTTATTTGATCACAGATTACCAGTTAAGTTGCCTTTGAATCTTTTCCTAAGGCGTTACACTGATGGATAGAGCGTGCACAGTGAAACCCACCAATCCTAGAACAGCGCCAAACAAACAGCCAATTATTGTCATGTACTGATATAATTTCTCTCTGCATGCTTTTCCGTTTGATCGGTTCTCAAAAAAATCACCGTAGATTTATATTTGTTAGTAAAACATCGGACCCTCACAGATCCCCGTATTCAAATAAATTAGGCATTTTAAAGTTTTCGTTTTCGGACTAATGGTCAATTCATTGTAAAATTCTCGCCTTCTTTAGGCGTGCTTTCGCAAAATTTTTAATTTACAGGTCAAATCAAGGCTCCCGGAGCTTGTAGCTTTAGGAGACTATATTTCGTGCTTTATGAATGTTCGATTTTCAAAATTTTGAGGTTATTTTCACCTGCATAAGCAGGTTAATTAATTAAGGTCAACTATCTAGCACCCTTTATTTTGCTTCAACCATTTGCTTTATAATTTACCTTGCTTTCTAAAATTGTGTTAAAATAATTAATAACAATAATAAATAGAAGAAAATGGCGTCTTACTACTAATAGTAAAAGAATGCTCCACAGCTCGTTAATAATCCTTAAAGTTAGTCGTAACCAAGTGCTATTGCCCATTGAGTTGTCATTAAATTCCGTAATGTGATTTTCTAAGCCTTGGATAAATTTCTAAAAATAAAATGTTAACTTAATTTTTTAATAGTACTTCCTTGTCCTTTTTTCAAATTAGGTTGACCCTGCACCTCTATACCATTACGCGTCAGAGTGCTGAAGGTAGCCCAAGTATTAAAACCCTCCTCACTTCCATTTTGCTAAATTTTGAGTGTCCAGTTGATGCGTGCTTGTCTAGCGCCCAATAACTAAATCTTAGATATCGTTGTCTTTTAATTTTGCGATTTTACATAAGAGACGTCACTGACTAAGAAGTTTAGATAAGAAATTTATTTTTACAATATATATTTCAGAATACGTAGAGATACGACACTTCCCTTAGTATATCATATTTCATCTACTCTGTTTTTCGAAATGTTGGTTGAGACAGTTTTCTCAAATACATTCCAGTGTCGAGTTCTGAAATAAGTTTTCTCGCAGAATTGATATAAACTTTAACACCTTTTTTGTCAGCAAATTGTAAACTGTTACAGTACCAAATACAAAAATTCTGTAATCATGATGAAAACATGCAAGGTTTAAAGTATCGAACAGTTTGAAACTGCTTGATAACTTGAAAAATTTAAAAACTTCTAGCCGTTAAGGCCCCTTAAACGTATCGTTAAAACTTTGAAAACTCTTTATTAAAAAAATATATTTTTCATGAAATGGTTAGAAGAAAAAAAAAGTCGCCCTATAAATGTCACTACGATAGTATCAAACCTCTTCGCGATGTAATGTTCGGGCAATCCTAATGGCGAAGCGAAAAACTGCCAGTGCCGGTTATAAGGCGCATCTTATCCGTCCGGCCATTATATGAGGAATAGAATTTTATACAGAAGACGATATATAGAAGAACGAGTTTAGGGATTATAACGGGAAGCCGAGCGTGTAAATATGTGGATAAATTTTTGAAAGAGTGGGGCAGTAAGCTGGTTAAAGAATGCTGGTGGAAGAAGGAGAACTGATGTAGGGTTGGGAGGATCGAGGTGGAAAGGGAGAGGTATTTTATAACGAATGAATTGCAGATAAATGAAGTGAGAAGGATGCATGAGGAAGGAAGGTCGGTCTATGAGTTGGTTAAAAGGAAATGCATGGGGAGAGAGAAGGAAGCAGGGGAGAAGAGAATAAGAGAGTCAAGGTTTAATGGGATCTATGTGTGAATTATGTCAAGAGAAAGAGCGCAATATTTGTGTGAGGAAGGAGAGCAAGGAAGTCAGGAACTTATAGCGAGAGTGAGATGCGGATGCATGGAAAGTTATAATAGGTTCTGGATTTCTTAAGAGAAGAGGATGTGTGAATTGTGTGGAAAGGGGGATGCGAAAGTAAAACACTGATTAGAGGAGGGTAAAGAGGTGGAAAGGAGTGAGATATGCATGGTGGTATTGTTGCATGAAAGGAGGGACAAAAGGGCAGTGGCATGGTTGAAGAAGGTGTTGGGTAAGATGGAGAAGAAGAGAAGGAAGGAGGAAGAGGAATGGAGAAGGAAAGATTGTAGAGAAAGTAGATTTAGGAAGGTTGTACATATTGTAAATAGGATAAATAAATAGTAGATTAGGATTAAAGATTAGCTGTGGAGGCAGAGGCTGGCAAGGCGAGGCAAAGCGAGAAAATAGCGTCATGCGTGCGAGGCGATGTTAAGCGAGGAAGGTAAGGTTGGCTTAGAGATAATGTGTGAAGGGATGTTAGTTTTAAAGAGTTAGTTGCAAGAAAATGCTGTAAAAAATGGAAGTGTAAACATGTCAATTTTTTAAGGCTGGCAGGCTGAAAAATAAACGTTTATCTATCAGAAAACGATCTACAAAAAAGCAGACAAAATGTCTTCTCCTTTTGGCCTCAGGTTATTAGGTTCGATTTACCAATGAGTTTCAGGGGCGTTAAGATTTTTTAATTAGGTAATATGAAGTATTGGATAGTCTTTTTTACTTTCTTCTTTAATTCTTCTTCTAATTTCTTTACATTTTCCTTCCATTTTTTTTACTTTTCTTGTTAATTCTCAATAATTTTACAAAATAACAATTCCATTTCGCTTTTAAATATTCCGAAATTTTATACCAACATTCTTATTTGTCGATTTTGAGTTTGATAATTTTAGGTGTAAATGTAAAGCAATTTCCAACTACAAAGCTTCAAGTTGTGAAAAATAATAAATAATTTCAAACGTAAAATAATTTATTAAAACATTTTAAGTGTGAATAATATTTCTTAAGTAAGATTTGACATATAAAAAAATATATTTTTTTCAAATAAAAAAAGACAAGAGTTAAACTATGTAACTGAAATTGATACAGCAATAAACTCATAATTCCGTAATTTTAAATTGTTAAAATAATTTAAGAATTCTAAATTTGCATGTTGAACTCTTAATAAATTTCTTTCTTTCATAGGTTTTAATTTTGCATCTAAAATTAAATCGATTGAATTTAAAAAGTTTATTTAGCAACTTAAAAATTATTAGTAACTTGGTAATTTTAAATATAAATATAAAGCAATTTTGAACTGCAAGGCTTAAAACCGTATGAACTAATAAATGATTTCAAATTAAAAAATATCTTATTGGAAAATTTCAGGAGTGAATAATAGTTTTAAAGTAAGATTTGACGTTAAAAAAATATAAATTATGCTTAAATTAAAAGAAGACAAGAAATTAACTATGTAACTGAAATTGATACAGCAATAAATGCATAATTCCGTAATATTAAATAATTAAAACAATTTTAGAATTCTAAATTTGCATGTTGAAATCATAATTTTAAATGTCTCCCTTTCATGCGTTTTAATTTTGCATCTAAAATTAAATCGATTGAATTCGGAAAGTTTAGTTAGGAATTAACAAATTATTAGATTTTAGGTAATTTAAATTTAGTTTAAATAATCGAAATTTTTAAGTTTGTGATTATTAAAAAAATTTATTATCACAATTTTTAGTGACTATAATTATTGTCAGTTTAGAATGATGTTCTCATTCGTTTTAATTTCAAGGTTCTAGCGTAGATTTTTTTTTATTTTTAATTTTTCTCACATAAAAAATTTATTCAATTTGAAAGTTTGTTTAATGCAATGCGATTAATTTTTTTAAATAAAAATTCGTCTGAGTAGCTTCAATATAAAACTATAATGCCGATGTTTGATAACAATTACAAATTTTAGTATTTTAGAACTTTGACTTTGAAAGACTCAATTTAGTTTTTAATATTATTCAATATTCAAATATTCTTAATTGATTAATTTAAAATGCTTTCAAGCATAAATAATACAATTTCAATTCCTTGTAATTTTTAGTATTTTAATCTTACAATGTTTATTTCCTGAGGTTTTGACAATGCCCTACTTTCTAAATTTTTAATCTGAAATCATTCAATTTCGTGATTTTTTATTAAAAAATAAAACCGTTTACTCCGCAAGGCTTTTGATTTACAAAATTATAAAATTAAATTGATTTTTTGTATAAAATTTTTAAAAATTGTTTAATAATTTTTATGTGGTATAGAAAAAACGCAATACAAAAAATTTGCATCTTTCTTACCTTTTTCTTCTGACGTTTCTTATGGCGTGTCTGACACATTCTTTCTAATTTCTTAAATCTGGGCCCTGGATTATTACCCTTTTTAGCCTAATATACGTGATATCTGCGGATTTCGAAATTTTTATAAAATTTGCTTTAGTGTGAGTATGTTCTTATCATAATTTTAGAAAAAATTGTTTTTCTTACAGAAAAGCAGTGCAAAAAGATGAAGTCAATTGCAGTTAAAAGAAGCAATTTGGAAAAACTTTAATCTTTTTTCTGCTGCACGAAAAATCTTAAAAAACATATCATTTGGATTTTGTAATTATTTTCTACAATTCTATAGAAATTTATCTTCAGATTTAGACCACGAATATCAGAAATGTTTATTGTCTAGAAATTATTAAACTCGTTAATAACATTACAACTTGAAAGATCTTTGCAACAGTTTCTTGGAAAATTGACACAATGCTTTAATCCGAAAAGAATATTTTCCATTAAAAAAATTCACCACTTAAAAATTGACCATTAAAATCAATACAGTGTGTTAAATAAAATTGTTTGTCCTTATATCAAAGTGGTATAGTGGTAAGTTGGAGAACCTTATCAGAAGAAATAATTACGAAACCTTTGAAACTTATGTCTATAAAAAATCTCGCCCTATTTGAACAACACTTTTTGATTTAAATATACAAAAGAACTTAGATAATACTGCCAAATTTTGTTCAGGAAGATTTTCTCGCAACCTAATGCAAGCGCTAAAATAGAAATTAATTAATATTGACATTAGCTTAAAATTGTTAAGTACATTATTCAAGAAAGTGGAATATTTCGTCATTTAATTTCTTCCTTACATTTTTATATTAAAATCTGTAGCATATTAGATCATTTCTTGATAACACTACAAGGACATATATCATTTCTCCAGCATTAATGACGTTCTAGAAAATTGTCTTTATGTTCAGTTATTTTACTGAACGTGAAAAAAATATTGAAGCACAAACTCTTCTCATGTAAAATCATAAATATAAAAGCCGGTTAATACACAATCTTTATACAACCTTCTAAGTTTTTATTAGTGATAACAAGATAGATAATAATGATATAATAAAGTGACAATAAAGACTATACACAGCTTCTACCGATAATTTTATATAACGTTGTTATTCTTCGTGAATAAAATTAATTTGGTCATACGGTCATAATATAATAAAAGCAAGGGATTTAGATGTTAACTAATCATTTTGTATTTGGCAAAAAAATGGCTTTTAACGTTTCGACCTAATTGCAGGTCTTTTTCAGAGTTTCAATATCACCTGTAGTGACAAATAGTATCCTTTGGACATTTCAAAAATACTCTAATTATACTAAATATTAATATATATTTAACAATTTTATAATTTACATAAAATTCAATCTTTATAATCTTCAAAACATTTTTTCTCTTAAGTATTTTAATTTTCGGCATCTAAAAGCACATTCAGATATAAGACACATAATCTTTGATTTATAGAATATTTCGAGCATAAATTTGAAAAAGAATCCTTTCCATTATGGGATCGGAATTGAATTATCTAGACTTTTACAAATCCAAGGGACTTTCATTTCAATAGCTTTAAAGTATCAACCCTATT
The DNA here is from genome assembly GCA_010014905.2 of Druon quercuslanigerum. Lineage (NCBI taxonomy): Eukaryota > Metazoa > Arthropoda > Insecta > Hymenoptera > Cynipidae > Druon > Druon quercuslanigerum. Next base: position 6,122 of record JAAAKG020028329.1, on the reverse strand, counting down.
TTTAAATGATGTTCTGAAGAATAAACCCCTCGAATATAAGTGATTTTAAAAATTGATTTTGAATTCAATATCGTATATAGTATATTGAATTGAAATATTGAGAAGTTTAATATTAAATTTCTGAAAATTCTAAGGCTTTAATTTTGTATTTTTTTGCCTAGTTTAAAGTTTTCCTTACAGAAAGAGTTTTAACCAAACCTACACGCAAAATACTGCACATTAATACTTTTTAAATATTGTTTTTTAGATGAGATATAGGAATTTGAATCTGAAGATTCTTTATTTTTTGTTGAAATGAATCCACGCCTGTAAATATATAAGGATTTATTGGATTGTGAATCAATTATGACTATACCTTTGTATGTAAATATCTTCAAGAACAAGTTTGCCGTTTATTATATTTGAAATATAGACTATAGGTTGTATTATAAAATCGAAGATAGCAATAGCATATGTTTTCAGTTACTGAATACATTAATACGTTTTTCTCTTTCTTTGAAAATATGAGCATTTTGCATACTCTCATAATATCCTCAGCAGTTATCCTCAATTTTATTGGTAACTATAGCCATATAATTTTTCCTATTAATATGGAATTTGCACGTATTTGAAAACCCTCTTGCCCGAAAACTGGGTACCGAAAATCGTTGTAAACTAAGGAAAAAGAAATGATTTTTAAACATATTGCCACCTAATATCGTTATTTTCCAACTTTTTAAGTACACTACATGATCCTAAATCATAAAATGCTCGGATAATACCTAAAGTATGCAAAAAAAGTCTCTTAAATTTTAAGTGACTTTTATATGACTCCCAGGTAGAGAAAAATGTCTGCAGAACTTTCAGAGAATTTGCTTTAATATTGGAAGAAAAGTCAATTAATTTTAAAAATAGTCACTTGAAAAAATAAATTTGCAGTACCAAAAAAAAAACGAATTTTCAACCAGACATAAATTTTTCAATAAAATAAATGAATTTTAAAAACCAAAAGAATAACATGCTACTAAATAAGATATACTTTCAACACAATATATAATTTTTCAAAAATAAAAAACCTTTTTACTGAAATTGTTCAATTTCCAACTTTATAAATGGATTTTAAGTTAAAGCATTAAATATTCAACCGAAAATAAACTAGGTAAACTTGTGAATAAAAAATGGAATTTCCAAAAAATTATTTCGACTTTCATCCAAAGAAATTAATTTTTAAGTAAAAATAATATTCTTCGAAAAACATGAATTTTCAACAAAATACATAAATTTTCGACCACGTAGTTAAATTTTCAACTAAAAAGATAAAGTGTCGACTACAAATGGAATAGTTACCTTTTCAGTAAAAAATAGTTTTTACCCATATATAAATAAATGTATAAATAAATAAATTTTAAACATAATAAATTAATTTTTAATGATAAGCGATTAAATTATCAGTATAGAAAATAAATTGATTTTTAATGCAATATGTAAAGTTTAATATTTACTTGAAAGAATAATTTAAAATTAAATGAAAAAAATATTATAAATTGAATTTATCAACTAAAAAAGGTTAAGCATTCTGTCGTAAATTTGATTTGTTTCTTTTGTTTCGAAATTAAAATTTTTACTTGAAGATTTAACTGTTTCGTTTTTGGTCAGCAATTATATTTTCCAGTTGAAAATTCATGTTTTCCATCGGAAATGAAAATTTTAAGCTATAAATATAAGTGTTACATTTTTTTTTAAAAACTTATTTGTTTAGTTTTATTATACATGTTAAAAGTTTGAAAATTTAAGAACTTGGTGGTTGAAATCTTTTTGCACAATTTATATTCATTATTTGAAAATCTTATTCCTTTTCTTGTTTGAAAATTCATCTACTTTAGTTCAAAAATTATTTTTCTTCTTGATATTTTAACTGCTGTGTGGAAAATTCGATTCTTTTTTGATTGAAGAAATATTTTTTCACGCGTAAATAGATTTGTATAATTTCTTGTTAAAATTGTATCTTTTCTAGTTAAAAATATATTTATTGTTTAATAGGAGCTTACACTATTGTGTTAAAAATTTGTTTTTGTTTGCTTAAACATTGACTGTTTTCAGTTTAATCTTTATGTTCTTTGATAGAAAATTATTCTTCTTGTTTAAAAATTTATCTATTCAAATTAGGAATTCTTTGGTCAAAAATGCATCTTTTTGGTCCAAATTCTTTTCTTTTGATTTAAATTATTTTTTAAGGTAAAGGTAAACATTCCATTTTCAGTTAAAAATTGACCTTTTTAGTAGAAAATTTAATTATACGGTTAAAAGTTCATGTACCTTGTTAGAAATTTTTCTTTTTGGGAGAATATTAGTCCTTTTGCTTTTAAATCCATATCTTTGTTGAAAAATTTCAGTATTTTGTTGTGAATTAGATTGCTTTTGTTTATTTGAAAATAATTTTTTCAAAATAAATACATAACAATTACATTTTTTGTTAAAAAATAATCTTTTTTTACATAAAAATTTATTTCTTTGCTTAAAAATTCAACTGTTTTGTTAAAATTCTTTTTTTATCCAAAATATTAAAAAGTCAATTTTTGGTTTATTAATTATTCTTTTAGCTATCTTCTTCAATTTTGTATTAGTTTAGTTAATACTGAGGTTGAACATTAAACTATTTGGCAAAAATTCTTATTTAATTTTTCAAAAACTAATTTTTTTACCAAAAAATGGCTAAGATTGTATTAAGTATTTAAGTTAAGTTAAGCTAAGTTCCTCTTTTCAATAAATCTAATGATTCTAAGGTAATTCGGGGTTTTCAAACCGGATTAAATTTGAGGATTAGCTAGATCGCCATTCGTGAAATCGAGCGAGCTTGAGTTCGTTTTCGTGCATTTTCGCCCTTACGCAAAGCTGGTCTTCACAACACTGTGGTAGACAGGAGCAAAGTGGGGGAAACTTCCTCCTTCATTCTTGGCTCGCTTTGCCTCTCTCTCGCCTTTCCTCATATCATTTTTGCTCTCGCGCGTTTTCACTTCGTTTTTCCTTACGACTTTCATCTAGTTCGCTTTTGCTCTCAGCGTGTCAATTAGAGAAAAAAATTGATCAACACTTAATAATTTCTTGAATATTAGTCAGAATCATCTATAAAGAAGATTCTTTTGCAGTATATTACCAGGTCTTGTACCTAACAATGCAACAACCGCTTTCAGTACCTGCATCTTGAATACCTAATCAGGTCAAAATTATATGCATAAACAAAAACTTATCTACGATCAGTTTTGTACGTCAAGTTTTGATAAACTGTTTAAATAATTTCATTTTTATGTGCATATCCCTCACGATGAAAAAGATGTAAACGTAAGTATAACGGTCTCTGCCTGGTAAGCTATTAATTAATTCCAAATTTGCATGCAGGTCTTGTAGAGGAGTCAATGTCAAAATAAAATTGCTTTCTTTAAGTAAAAATGAATCCTCTCTTTTATTGTTGCAGAGTGGAGTTCTGAGTTCGACTGCTTACCGAATGGCGAACCTATCCCTCAGGGTCCTTATTCTGGACCCTCCAGTTCTCCTAACAGACACGATTCTCCTGTTAGGTATCCTGCTACCGAGACTTATCTTCAGGGTACGTCCAGTTCTTCCTCTGCCTGGAATTCCTCATCCCTAGAACGACGCTCGGTTTACCTCAGACTTCCATTCATTTGGCTTATTCCTAACAGCAATCCGCATAGGCGATACAAAGTTCGCAGTTACATTTTTCCTGCGGGCAAACCAATTGAATTGAAAGTAGGACGCAATGGCTCTGCGCCGATGCCAACCACAAAAGTAGATGTTTTAACCAGTGACACTGATGACGTGGTTGCAATTTTGGAGCATAAAAATGCAGCGCTTCGTGGAATATATATAAAATCAGACTCAATTCAAACTCGGGCGAAAATTAACATGCACAGCGGCGTAGTTTTGCGAATGACCCGAGATGAAATCGAGGAAACTCCTTTAGGCAGAAAAAATCGAATCAAAAATCATTTTGGAATCGTGAATGTACAGGAAAATCATCCACAACATTGATTGAATTAAAATAAAAGAGACACTAAAATATAATATTATTGGGGATCGGAAATAGCATTAAAATATTACATGTAACGGTTTGTGACATTAGTTTTCAGCAAAAAAGAAACAATTTATAATTAAAATGAAGTAATAAAGTTTCTTTCAATACGATAGTAAGTGAGACACTTCAGACAACAATAACCTCAGGTGTCCTTTGCTCATCAGGAAGACGTTAGTTCGTACCTTTGAGCAACAAATTGTAGTGAATATAATTTTAACAAAACACCTTTTCATTTACCATTGCTCGAAATCAAACAAACAAGTAAAAATTTGGAATGATTATATTACATTTTAGATTCTTAAAAATATGAAATAATGGATCAATAAGGTTGCGTAAATATTATATTGACTTAACGTTACCTGTTTTTGTTAAAAATCTTTAAAGAAATTTGTGGTGCAGAAGAAAAATACTCCTAATTTTTTTAAGACGAAAAAAAGTGTAACCAAACAAATTAAATATTAAGTAAGAATTTAAATTTTTAAATGGAGACAGAACAAACGTTTTACTCTATTTTTTTGGTTGCTATCGAGAAAGAAAAAATAGAGAGAGTCGTGGGGTAACAGGGATAAACACAACCAGTATCGTAAAAATAATAACAATTAAAGGACACAATAAAGAACATAACATTTTCTACTTGATAGTTAATAATAACGATCAACATTAGAGACATATAAGAATATGAGTAGAACTTTTAAAATTAGGTTAGAGAATTTAAAATGGTATTATATAATGAACTATAGTTGGCCACGTCAGTTATTAAATTCAAGCAATTGTCACCTTCCCTCTTAATAAAAAACATTTCAGCCTCAAGTCGTTTAAATATATAATGTTCAAGGTATAAAACTTGAATATGACTCCAATCAAAGTGGTGTCAAGTTTGAAGTCTGAAGTTATCATGATGTTCTTTAGTACTAGTAGACAATAATTTACCACTTTGACCAATATAACACTCATCAAAGCCTAAACAATTAATCTTATATACTACGTTAGTCATATGTAAATTATCAAAGGGATATTTTCCTAATTTTAAAAATTTATCAATTGTGGAGTCAGTTCTAAAAACTTTTTTAATGTTAAAATCATAAAAAAATCTTTTCATTTCGAACGAAAAACTTCCATGAAAATATAGACACAAAACATTTAAAATCAATATTGTGAGCTGGAGACGAATTTAATTGTAATTAAATATCAACAAAGGTAAAGAACTAATTAATGACGAGCCTGAGGATCCTTGGATTATTAATTTTAGTAATGTTACATTTCCTGATGAAATCTATGATGTTTAAAGGTTTAAGAAGAAATTTAGTTCTTATCTTGTCACGAGTAAACGGAATATAGTTTTGAATATTGTTAAAGATGTTGAGTCCAACATTAAATTACCTGATAATTTAGATAAACGAGATATCCTTAGACATAGAATACTTAATTCTTTACAACAATTTTTAAATCCTAATGAGAATTCCTTTGATAATAAAATTAATAGTTTACTTAATGATATCATAACCTATGAAAAATTAGATTCTATTTAGGAGAGGCTATTTAAGAGAAAGGATAGAACGTAAGGTTATCCTGGTTCATGACACTAATATTCCTAGAATATATGGTTTACGAAAAATCCATTAACAGGATTGTCCGTTGCAACCTATTGTTTCTTTGATTAACTCACAAACTTTTAAAATGGCAACATTTTTTAATAAAATTTTCAAAGAAGCTTTAATAATTCCAAAAAATCAAGTTAAAATTCCTTTTAGTTATAAATAAAATTACTAAAATATTGGTTCCCCGTGATTACACTATGGTGACATTGGATGTATCATCTTTTTTTTATCAAAGTTCCATTAGATTTGGTTAAAAATAGTGTTTTTGCTAGATGGATTCACATTAAAAATTTTACTGACTTTCCTTTGATTGAATTTGAGAAAGGAATATAATTGTTGATGACTAAAACAGTTATTTAATTTAACAATACCTATTATATTTGTATAAATGATGTTAGTTTTGTTGATCAGGGTTGAAAATTATTCCAATGATGTAGAGTTTTTGATGTACTGAT
>JAAAKG020028318.1:0-17608 GCA_010014905.2 Druon quercuslanigerum | reverse complement strand
ACTGTCGTCGGGTGTTTCCCGGTATGGCAGGTGGGAGTCGAAAATGTGTAAAAAACCCTTACATAATTTGTGGACGGCCTCTTGACTATACTTCTGTATATTAAATTTACATTTCCGAAATAGTTATCTTAAATTATAACGCATGTTTAGTGAAATCTGTAGTAATAATTATCTGTAGTAATAATTGGTGGTTTTAACTGAATTCGTTATTAGTACCTTATCAAATAAACTTATCAGTAAACGAAAGATATAAAGAACTAACTTAGAACTTTCTTTTCGTATCTGGAATTTCCACCCTTGAGTTTCGCCTTGACGTTATATTTTAGTACTAATTAATATATTAGCAAACGTATTGCAATATGATCTTTTGGTTTCACATAAGCTGCAAAGATTTAATAAAATCTCATGAATGTATGAGCATTTTCTCATGATTTGGAGTACTAAACATGAGTAATAATTCATTATATCTATACGCATATTATTTCCATTATATGTATAATAAAATCGCTAAAGAAATTCCTTACACTGTACATACCAACTATACAAAAACAAATGATATATTCCTTAATTAATATTATAGAAATCTCCAAACAAAACTTATGGATCAAAATAGTTATCCTCTCATTTATAAAATCAAGAAAGCAAGTTTTCATGGTATGTCTTAATGAAAAAGTAGTAAAAAAGTATGCTATTAATTTTTTACGCCTACGTGTATCGTAAACTTAAAGTAGAAATACTTTAATATAAAGTTATGAGATATAAAAAAGAAGAAAACCATAAAACGGAAAATATAGATTCCCAAATTAACTTAGTAATGAAAAATTACCATCCACTTCGTTTACCTATTATCACATCTTTCTAAAATTGATTCATTTGCATTAAAGTGCAGACTTTAAAACACTTTTTTTTTATAACGCGGAATATATATTTTCATTTGACAGGCTCAAACAATTGTAATCTGCTTTCAGCATTTGGAAATTATTTCATACAATTTAACCTTTTAATAAATATGAAAAGAAATTAATTCTTTTAATAATAAAATACTCAAACGAGTTTATTATTTTAGTTTAGTTTATCGGTCTACCTTATGTCAATTAATATGTTATAATAACAAAATATAATGTGATCTTAAAAAATGGTTATATTTTTAATACTAATGTTTTTGCTACTTTTACAGATATTTGAATTCCACCCTGAATCCCGCGATCTACACTGTATTCTCACCGGAATTCAGGAGCGCTTTCAAGCGACTACTGTGCAGGCACAGAAGGAGCAACATCGGCAGAAGAATGGGCCGTCGGCGTCACATGTAGGAATGGGTTTAGGGTGGAGGTTACTCAATTTATATATCCTGTGTTCTTCTTTTTAAGCGTAAATGTACTTTTATCGCTTACTAAGATCGTCTGCTCTTTAGAAAATTAAAAACACCAAATCTCAGAACCAAAATAATAATAATAAGTAATATAATATGCATTTTTTAACATATCACAGTTATGCATCAATAATTTTAATATAAATTATTAAATTTAACTAAATAATATATTATTTATCACAATTATGTTTAGCTTTTAAACTTTAGTGCTTTTAATAAAATACTATTTAAAAACTTCACATTATTTTAAACCGCTCCTTTAAGAACCTATTTTTAGATAATACTTAAAAAATTGCAGAACATATTCAAAAGGACAACTGCGGCTCTAATTAGGAATCCCATTGACACATTTTACAGTTAAATTTAACATGCTGCTTCTCTATATCATTCTTTTAAAGAAATAATTACTTCTTTTCTGTCAAATAATCTAAATACCTCAAGTATTTGCCGTCAATGCAAAAATAAATTTTTTAGCATTCGTAAAAAGCAGACGATCTAAGTTCTTAGCCTTTAAAATTATAATTACAATTGTGATAAATTCGAGTTTACTGACAAGGATCAAGCTCTCTACTAACTTTCAGATTATTTTTCCGGGAAATTTTCTTGAATGTTCACTCACTTCCTTTTACTTTCCTCTATTGCAGACACGAACTACTTTCCTTGTTCGAGTGAAACATATTCTTAACGAAAAAGATTTCATATTTTCTGTAAGGTCAAGGAAATAGTCGTCTTCATCGACACCCTGTGTTCAGAGCCAATTTTGTCACGTAATCGAATTTTGCTAGGTGAAACTTTTTTTCTAAGTGAATTCTGGAAAATTCACTTATCTCAACTATTTTTGCGATGTAGAAGGCATGATGACAATCTATAATTTATCTCAAATACTTAGTTGTATATTACATTACAAGTACACAGAAAAAACTAGGGTTCACTAAAGTTGCGGCTCAAATAAAAGTTGGTATTATTTAGATCTCGAGCTCCAATAGACACCTGTAGAGAGCCAAAAGGGTTCGTTTAGAGCGCTCTTGAAAAGAACATGAAGGCGAATTCACAAGCCCAATGCTTACAACGTAGGGCTAGTAAGTTTGGGATCGATTTACGTTTATAGACAGATGACTTTGTACGAAAAGTTTTTTGCATATGAATATGCCTTTATGTTTTCAACTTTGCTACATAACCTACAAATGATATTTATCAAGTCATTATATCTGTTTTAAATGCGTTGATATTTTTCTATTTAATTGTCTTAATTAATTTACGTCTATCAGAGTTCGTTGACATGTGTGCTTTAAGGTAAAAATTATGTTATTAATTAAGAAAATGTCAAAGCGGGGATCCTTTAGAACAACAACAAAGGTACCATTTATAGATTATTTATCATTTTGGGTTCCTTTTCAGCGAGTGGGGTTCATTTTTGTTACAGCTCCTTTGAAACCAAAAATTGGTTCCAATGGAAACCCCGTTTTTTCTGTGTATGGTTAGGCACGTCTTTACAGGGGAATACGCTATTCGTAGGACGAGTTTTTTCTGCATTTCTTGGGAATATTGAATTCCACGTGAACACAGGAAAAACTCTGGAAACAATTTTGTTGGACGTAATTTCAAGATGATGTTCCATCTCGCTCGTAGTTGGGGTAAGAAACTCGTCCATTGTTTTTGCCGCAAAATTCTAAAAATAATTGACAATAGGCGACGTTTCATACACCAAGTGCGAGGGAAACGATATCTTGTGAAGTGGTCCCATGCACAATACGAAAATTAATTTTAGTTGCAGGTCATGGAGTAATTGTAAGGAGACCAAACGGTGTGTCAGAAATTTGATCGACATCTGGCAGGACATAGTTCGGGGGAGGACGCACGGTGAATCGTAAAGTTTCGCGTCGTTTAGAGTGGAATATCTGCTACTGAAGATCTGAAATTATATTTTTTACTTACTGTATTCTCCCTAACTTTTTCTCTTTCTCGCTTTAAGCAAATAAACTCCATATCAAATTCAGCGTACACAACCCCCTGAACTGTGTCCGAAAATTCGAGAGTCATTTTTCATCCGCGCACACATTATCGTTTGTTTTCCTTCACTGAAAAAACGATATTCTAATTTTAAGAATTTCTCACTAAGTTGAAGAATATTTGCATCTTAAGTAGGCGCGAGGAATATATTCTTAATGTGAGATGGAGGCCGTCTTAGCTTAAGAATATATATTTATATTCTTGTCTGTATGATAATATGGTATAGTTAATCTTAGACTAAAGAGATGTCCCGGCGTGACTGTGCGAAATAAATACATAATAAATATATGTAAAAAGTGTTTTGCGAAATGTTTAATTGAAAAGTAAATAAATTGTGAACATTAAAACCGGAATTAAAAATACTGTTAAATTAAGTAAGTCAAAAAATGTACAGGTCACGAACTATTTTTTCAAATGAAAATTATAATGTACCAATCACATTTTGACACATTTTGATGAAAGATATTTAATTATTTGTACGTGGTACTTACCACTTTTCTTTGATGCAAAACACTCAGTTACAAAAATTACAATAACAACAACAAATAAGCTGATTTAGAAGCACGTGGCACGAAACATTACAAGAAATTATTGAACAGAGCAAGGCGCATTTTCCTTTGCGTATTTCTTCTTCCCCACTCACATTCTCATTTTAAAAATATTTTATCCCTTTGGTTAGAAATTACTAAGAATATGCCTGTAAGAATATGACACTCTTAATATTAGAATATCGATTTTTCGGTGTTACTATTACTTAATTTTGCAGGTGTGTGGTACCCTGAAATTAACGTTAGGTTCACACATCTTTTTTAACTGCGAATACGTGTGGAACCCGAAGCGTGATGTCTGATATTTTATTCGAAACCACTATGTTGGGTGGGTGTATAGGCTCATAACATGGTGTTTTCGAATAAAAATATTGTTCTCATTTTTTTTTAAAGTACTTAAATTAATATTTTGTATTGCTCACGGTTATCATTGTGTCTTCTTAGTCCACTATATATACGAAAATTTTTTTAACGAACTTTGTAGCTTTCACCCTTCGGATCTGTGTACCCAAGTTGTAAGGGAGTTTAAAACAACAAAGTAAATATTAATGTTTTAAGACTCCTTAAAATAAAAGCCCTTATTAAATGTAAGTACTTTCGTAACCCAAGAGTCACGTGAAGCAGCCTTAAATACGCAAAGATTATTAGCATTTTTGCTTTCAAAACATTTAAACAATAATTTATTGAATGAAAAAAATATCTTAAAATAATCGTTAAATATTCTTTTATTTTAATATGAAAATGTTTCCAGTACAAAAGTTAAAATATTTTTTGTTACTCTGATTCTTGGATGACGAATTATCGTGCGACTGATATAAATGTACATTACGTTGAAGTAGGTAGTTCTTGTAAATCAAAATCGCAAATTAGAAACTCACAGTGTAGTTTTTTCTAATCTTCTAAACGTCATGAACTGTATAAAGTTGCACCTAATTATAAATCTCAAACAATAATTCAGAATAAGTTATATTAATATAGGTGAGATACTGTGAAAAAAGTGAAGAACCCATCAAAAATAAAGGTCCTAGTGCTTTCTGAGATAACAGAAGAAAGGATTATTCAGTGCACAAAAATTAATTACAGGAAACATTCCTTTTCGACTGCTCGTCTTTTAAAAACAAAAATATTCAGAGAAAGAATCAATAACCATTTTAACTAATTATTTGATATAGACCACAATACCTAAATCAGAAGGGCAAAACGATTTTTTTCCTTCTTTAATTAATTTATATTCTGCTTATAATACTTGCAATAAATAATATCACTGGGAAACATTATTGAAAGTAGAACATTCGAACATACTCAACATAAAAACTTTTGATTTGAATTAGTTCCCAAAGTCATTTCTGAAAAACGAATAAAACGCATATCATTTCCAAAATTCAGTGTAATTTGTAAGGAATCTTTTTAATTTACGAGAAGAATATATCACATTTGTCACTAAATCCGAAAACTCTGAATATCGACGATCTTGTCAAGGGAAAATATTATTGAACCCCTGTAATTCAGGAACCTCCTTTCAAGTTTTGAAATAATCATAAATTTCAAGGGACGTAAAACCAAAATGGCATTCATGCAATTGAAAACCACAAAATTTGTGGAAATTTCAGTAAATATATGAAAGTTACTGCTTAATACTCGATTTTCAATTTTACTTAAATTACAAAGTTTCACGGCTCAAAGCAATAATACAATAAAATACAAGCCATTGCAGGAAAACATTTTTTAAAAGATATAAAAATATATATTTAATGAACTGTGTAAAGAGTCTAACCAACGATCTCATTCTTAAGAAATCAAGATATTGAATACAATTTATTGAAACAAAATTAATGAACCTCACCATTTTTAAATGATTTCTAAGTATGATTTAAAGTCGGGATCTAATATGATAATATAACCAACACAATATTTCCTACAAAATTAGGGTCTAATTTTTCTGAAAGTGAGAGGATACTGGCTCTGGACTTGATGATCTTATTGGGTGTGAAGGTCCTGGTACCAGAACAGCCTCTTTAGATGATATACTGCTGTTGTCTGTAAAGTAGGGCGGAGTATCGAAATGAATTTGCTCAAATTAATCGAATGGTAATAACATTTTTTGTATAATTTAGGATTTTTCGAAAATGTCCAACAAACATGTTTTTGGGTTGCATTACGGGAAAGCTCGGTAGCCCTAGCAAGTTTTTATTTTGAGTAAACTCATTAGCCTAAAATAAAAGCCGCTCAGGAATATTAGATTGGTTTTGATTATAACATATAAATTTACTCTCGAGCTATATGACTTGTAATTTTTGTTTAATATTTTCACATATTATCCTATTCTTCACAGTTGTTTGTAATATGCATTGATGTATTTTTGTAAATAACCCGTGGATTTTGAGAAAGAATTGATCAACTCGATATGGCAAGTCCGTAAATAATCACGAAAATATTGTGAGTGATTGGGAAAAGTTTCACAGAGCACTCCCGAGCATACCCGACAAATCCGAGAACTAGTACGTAGCTTCGTCTTTACGTGGCCCGCACACAATCTCATCAACACGCTCGGCGCGTACGTGCATGCGAATGTGTGGTTCGAGTTCGTCGGATCAGTGGCTAGAAGTTTTATTATACCTGGATTGTTCAGCCTTGATAGCTGCGGGTGTTTACCCACTGATGGTTTATGCTTAGAAACTTGTCGAGTCAACAGTTCGAGGGTTCAAATTTCAGAGTTGTGCGAATTTATAAATAAATATAAATTAAATCACACAAATAAAATTTTTCCCTTTTTATATATGAGTCTAAAACTTTTAGGAACTGTTCGTAGGAAATTCGAACTGTTCGTGAAAGAGTTCAAAATTTATCCATACATTTTTCATAGAGATACGGATTTTCTGTTCCATTTTTTTATACCGTATTCGAGACCTAATTACCAGTTCGTGACTTTTGTACGGATAAATTTGTCCCGTGTATATTTCATTTTTTTCGGTGTTTCTTTCTAGTATATACAATTTTAAATTTTTCCTTTTTAAAACAGATTTCCTGTTATTCAATATTATAATAAAATGCCCAAATTTTAAAATCTGATTACAGTATGTATGCGAGAGAGACGACTTCATTTGGACTTAGTAAGATTTATTTAATTAATATTATATCAAGCATTACAACGTTTAAGTACAAGCGATGATACCCTTATCAGGGTTACAAAATTAGTCCATAATTATGTCAAATATCTTTAAAATAATAATTGAGGGTTGAAATAAGTTTGTAACAATTTTGCAACACTGATGATTTTCTTCAATTTTTAGCCAGAATATATCAGTTTATTAACGAAATTAACTCTTAGTAAATTCTTCAAATACTTCTCTTATGATACTTTTTCAAAACATAGTAATGTTTTATTTCATGGACAATTTCATTAAAAAATTGACAACTTGAGTACTTTTTAACAAATGAATGTAGCTTTTTTTACAAAATCTACTGCCAATAAATGAAAAAGGATGCTCTTTAATAAAAGACTTTACCAGGTGACATGTTCTGTTATTTAAGTAAATAAATGTTATAAACAAATACAAATTTTCATCCATTTTCATACAGAATATTTCGTTTTGTTCAGGGTTTCCAGTGACCTTGAAAACCCCGAATTTACGAGAACCATCTACTCATTACAGAATAAATAAAGAGATCTCTAGAAATGTTGTGTAGATTTTAAACATTATTTTACAGATTGCAATAAACAGACTTCAATATTTTGAATGATTCTATGTAAGTTTTTAATTTCGTCTCCGCAAATATAGAATGTTAAAGCATACACTTTTTGTAATATTCAACTTGCAAATTATAAAATTTATAAGTTGAAATTTTCGATGTTAATCTTGTTTAAGAATTAGAATGAGCCATGGTCATAAAACAAACTTTTCAAGGATTTCATCGCTCGGTTTTTGAGTGTACATTAGATCACAAAACATTACTGAAGATTTCGAAATTTTTCTAAATATTGCGAACATTTAAAAATATTACAAAAGATTTTGAACATTTTACAAAGATTTAAAGGATGCCTAGAATGTTGTTGTTTAAAAAAATTGTGCACGCCCTAGTTCGAAGATTTCTATGGTGCTCAAAAACGTATGTTGGATTATATAAATTGTAATTATGAAACACAATCTACATAATAAATTAATAGTTAAATAGGAGAACGAGCGGAAATGGCATGAAACGTGGAAATCAAATAGTATTGGATAGCAATTTACGACCGGGAAGGAATTGAAATTGAATGAAAGTGCAATCGATAAGTCACAGACATTATATGTACCCCCTCCAGAGATCTGTTCTGTAGGGTCTCTGACTTTTTCCGCTGGTCCATTAAAGTTCGTATCGACCCTCTTCAATTCTATAAGGAATATGGCAGTCGAGAAGTCGACATAAAAAGTCTTTAAAAAACGTTAATTAATAAATGATGTCGAGTGCCGACTGCTGCCTTTGTCAGGCGTGAAATTTACACCGCGTGCATCGGTGACTACTCTCTTCAACCCTGAAGTAAAAGGAAAATTTCCATTTCAAAAAGCAGAAATATCTCACAGATCATAATACAATCTTCTCTATCAATATTTCCTCCTAATTATGCTGATACAATGTTTCGGAATATTTATCTGATGGAGATGTTTGACACTAAAAATATGTTTATAAAAAAGACACTTTTTTACATTTTATTTGAAAAAAGCTAGTGTTGACAGCTGGTCAAGTCAGGAGTATACTTGTAATAAACTCTTCTGAAGTCTCTTAAAATATCTCAAACATCCTGCAATCAATTGGCATGAAATGCCATTTAAATTGGCATGAAATCACAATTTCTGAAGCCACTTGAATTCACTTAAGTTCACTTAAACTAATTTGAATTCACTTGAATTCCCAAAAACCTCGCTTAAAGACACTTGAATTCCCTTGAAATTTTCTGAAAATCAGTTGATATGGGGTGAACCAGAATTCTTCTGACTCATTTCGAAATCCGTATCCGATTCTGTCTGAATCAGTTCGAAACAATACGAATAAAGTTTTGAATCCTACCTAATCCGTGCGTCGACTACTAATTTAATTTGAATGAATCGGAGACTATTCCCATCAACTTTCGATCCTTTTCAATATTCGTGAGTCAACAATTTTAATCCATATCCAAACTTCAATTATTTTAAATTAGTAAACTCAATCCGAATGAATCCGCCGCACATAACTTTTCTACACAAACTCATAAAGAAAAAGTTTTATATAATAAATAATTATTCGAAATAGAGCCTCTATTTATTTTGTTGTGTCTTCACTATCTTTTACTTTTTTGCGTCTGTTAAGCCCTAACTTACTAATATTTTTATTCTGTTACTTTCTTTGTTGTGACGGTTATCGCAAAATTAAGGAAGACCTACTGTGATAAATCCCATGGCGTCAAGAACCCCTTGAAAGTCGACAAAGTCGAGTAAGCCCTCGCGCAGGATGAACAACTTTTTTAGCTGTCAGGAATTTCTAAAGGAACACTTTCTAAAGACTGATTTAAAAAAAATCTCAAACCTTAAAACGTAAATTGTGACTAAAAATCATGTAAAATTATTTACTTAAAAGTGCAATTGTTTATTTTTATGATTTATAACCTAATTTTGTATATTATTATATGGGATTATTTATGGGATAAAATAAAATTTAATTTGCATTACCATGACTCATTTGATCTCATCTACTTGTGCTAATTAGTACTTAAACCAACATGGAATAAGGGAAGCCCCTATTACAGAAATGATACATCGTCCTTAAATTATAATAATTAATTATTACCACGAAATAAATAGATTACGGCAACGCCATTTCCTCTCCAGACAATAGATAGGAATATCAGAGCAGACCCAAGAGTAATTAAAAGCGTGCCTTAGGGGATCTCCGCGTTGTAGAAAAAATTCCTTAGTTCTGTAGCCTAATCCATTCTATAGGAAAAATTTAATCCTGAGGCAAAATCTCCATTCAGAAAAATGGAATCCTAGTATCATTTTAATTAAATCTTGATTAATTATACGAGCATAAATACCAAAATAAAAAACTTATTCAGAAAAACATATAATATGTTAAAAATAAATGAAATTAGCTAATCCTTCATATCCACTGCGTGCGCATTCATATAAGTCAAATTAATAGTGACGTTCTAAATGACTTCGGGTCAGGTCAGGTTTCGTGTTTGCTATGTGACCCGAAAATCCGAACCGAAAACCTAGACTGGCCCGAAAATTCAGTTTAAAAATGTTTCGGAACTTTTTTAATTTACGGTAAACTAACATAAATTACCGGAAAGTTAATGGAAATTGCCTAACATTTTTAAATTAAACTTTCGGTCAAGTTCACATCCCTACAAATTGCACATTCTTAGATAGCAGTCCTTCAAGAGTGGAATTTTTCAGAAACTTTCAAAGTTCAACTATTTGTAATTTTACGAACATAAGGCGAAATGTCTGCTATTACGGAATTTTCCGTAGACTTGACCCATTTCCAACTCGCTCTGATTACGGAAATTTCCTTAATATTGGCCCCAGCGCTATACTTGATGGATTAATCTTACATAGCATTCCGAAATACTCTCCAGTGCTAAAATAAAATTTAAAAACAATATTTTTATTAGCCTTCTTTTATTAAATAACTTGAAGCTCGATGATACAACCTTTTACAAAACTCTTCTTTTTTCAAATTCGAATGAAGCTTTATAAATTACTTTCTTTAAACAAATATAATGGTCACTTAAAACTTCATTGAAATACACTTCTTTAGTAAAATTACTGCCAACTAATTCTGCACTCGCCGAAGTTTAGCAAACTTTTTACGTAAACAGAGTGTGCAAAAATACAAAAAAGTTCCAGTAAGAGCGAAATGGCTATTTGTGATGCAAGTGCGCAAAAGAAATGAAGGTGAATGCTGAAATAACACGAGCCAGTAATTTTTTATCCGCACCTGTATCACACGCTTTTTTTGGTAACAACCGTTTGAGAAAGTTGCAAGCTAAATGCTCCTGCCAAACAGTGACCGTCAGATCTCTGTTACCGACTTCCAAACTCTGCCGGTGTGTAAAGTTCCTTATCTCTAAAGGGCACATGCGCAACCTTACCTACCGGTGTATAAAATATCTATATTTCAAAGTGCTCATGCGGCAATATTATTCTCAGACCGTCAACTGCAATAAGGTACACTTTGCTCATGATTTAGAGGCATGGAAACTCCAACTTTCGAGGCGGTTGTTTCAAAATATATGTTTAAGTGTTGTAAAGGATAAAAATGATATCGCTAAACATTATGAAAATGCGCTAATGGACCATCATTGTACATATTTTATTGAATCCTAGACTTTGTGGGTGTTATCTAAAAAACAAGAAAATGTTTACATATGCTAATAAAATGCATGTTAGAGGAGAGTTTAGGTTAAACCTGATCGCCAACATTCTATCAATGTCAATCGTCTCGTAAACCCACATGCATTTTATCAAAGACCCAAACGCTGTACATAAATATGCATCCAAATATGTGGGAACACATAGATATAAGTGTTAATACAGAATTAAGAATAAGAGATTTTTGTAAAAATAAATAAATACGTTTTTGTTTGGGACAAATACTTAATATGTTAAGTTCAAAATTAGTAACACAGCAATTTAAATTTTTATATTTAAAATTACAACTTACTTGATAGTAACTGATATTTTAATTAAAATAAACAAATATATGAGTGTCATTACAGATAAAAAAAGTTCACACAAGCTATAGTAAAATCATACTTTTCTAAATAAATTATATCGATATGTTGCAAATTAGTCATACAGGTTATATATAATCTTAACTAGTGAAATAATGTCACGATTACAACAAATACATGGACTTCCAAAGGACTGTTATAGAAAACGTCAGAGTTATGAAATTTTATGAAAGGCAATAAGATCAACCCTGAATTATATATAGTGTATAATAGTTGTCAGCGTAATTTCATTCAGCGTTATCCTATAATTACAAAAAGACAATTACGAGCAGATCACGCATAATTATGTTCCTAGGGCTAAGCAATATTTAATCAGCTACCGAAAATCTGTTTCCATTTTTTTCTGCAAAACTGTCCTAAAAATTATAGTTTTATTATACATTTTAATTGATGGAAAAATACCAAATTACATTTGGTGCTTCGCATATTTTTGAAGATGAATCTATCTCGAAACTTCCCGAGTGGGAATAAAACGTACAAAATGTACATTATCTTTAGAACTGTACTTAGGTGTCTGACTACTCATTATAAAGTTAAAATAATTTGTGATACCTGCTCTAAATTTTAGATGAACAGACTTATGCGATTATATGTATGTATGCATGGAAATTAAAGAAAACAGAGTGAAAAGAATAACTGGGCGCGAAAAATGTACTAGGAACGTCATTATAAAACTTATTGTTTTTTCAGCTTTTTCTGCGATAAAGACATTAAGAATGCACTTTTATGCAATCATGAAGGAAATAAATACAATGGTCTTCAAAAGGTTTCTGTCGCAGTGATCAATTAATGCAAAATAAAGATGCAAGGTCGTAATTTAAATCTTGAAATTTTTTTGGCAATTTCTTGTTCGTTCCAGATTAAAAAAAAACTTTGGCAGGTTTTTAATAAATTATGAAAAATTAATGTAAATAATATTCGTGATTGAATAAAATCTCGTGGTAAGGCATAATCACATTTTAATAACGTATTTATAAATTCCAATGTGTTCGAAACTAAGATAATATGAAGTTGTACATTCCAATTTATCAAATCACTTCGGAAGAATATTTATAACAAAATACAAAAGAAATTTCGCCTCTATAATTGGAATGAATTACTTTTAGAAACACGAAAAAATGGTTTATTTTTGAAAACAATATTTTTTCTTTTATATTCAATCGGAAAGCAGAAATTTTTAATATTGATTTTGGAACTTCATCAAAATGATAAGTCTAGGAGTCAGGCTAAAATGTGACGCGTTTCCTCCTTCAAAAGTGTTGTAAATTTTCTTTATTCTTATAAAACGATTTCCAGAACGCATAACCTTGCTGTAAATCTGAGAAAAGCAAATAAATAAATAAAAATCTGAGAGGACATGATACTTTGTAATTTATTTTGTAACTCAACAAAAGGTAAGTACAAATTTTGATGGTGTCTTTATTTCTATAATATTTCTGTTTACAGTTGTGAACCATTAACAAACGGAAAAAATAAATTTTCACCATGTGCTTAACTTTTTTATAATACATTCAGAACCGAAGAAAAAATATAAGAATCTTCTATAATAAAAAGAAAATGAAAGATAACTGGTGAGAAGACGAATAAAGAGAAACAGCATGTTGATTTGAAGTGAAATTATAGTGCGACATCAGACTTGACAAATAATCCTGAGCAAATAATCCTGATGGTACTGGAGTACCTCAGGCAAAGTTCCGGTCTGGTATAATTATGCGTCAGTGGAGTGTATAACTTCTATTAGTTTCAAGTTTCCCATCCGTACTTTCGTTAAATCTCTTTCTTTGACCATGAAAAGTGGTGAAAATTCATCATCAAATTCTTTCTCAAGTTAATTAAAGGAGTTAACTTTCCCAACCTGAAAGAAACTTGATGCAATTACAATTTTTTTATTATTTTTTTATTAACTTAAATATATAATATTGTGAGAATACTTAATATTTCATAATAAACAGATTAAAAAATTCAAAATAAAGACATTAATAAAATAAAAGGTTTACAAATTCTTTTGTTTGGTGCATCTTTACAATTTTCAAGAATTTTAAATCAAACTCATTTAAAATTGCATCGCTAAAAAAAAAGTTTAGTTAGTATATCAAAAAGTTTCCTGTACATAGGTTCAAAGTTTTTGTTACATATACTAGCGGTCAAAACTGAAGAAAGAAACGGAGTTCAATTAGTTTTTTTCGTTCAAGATAACATATTACAACAATAAATTTTCATAAACAAATTAAGAACGTGAAAATTCGTTTTCTTGGACGAAACAAACTACATAATTAAACCTTTTCTCCGGTGATTTAATCTTAAATGAACTCTATTAAAAATTCATGAAAATTGTGGGGATGCGTTTTAAAATTTTAATGCTTACCCTTGCGCTTGTATTATTTTTAATTTAAAAATATACTCTGACATATTCAATTTTTACGATTTTATCCTCATTTTTAAAATTATTTATTATTCACTTGAGAAATACTTAAATTTGAAGAGAGGATCTGAAGTTCCTGAAAAACGTATCACGTATTTTCTGAATGGTCCCTAAGAGTAGAGAGAAGAGTAAAGTAAAACTTTTTGAATGTCTCAGAAAATTAGTTGTGTTTTACATTTTTCACTCATATATGTGCGAATAGTCTACCACTTACCAGATTTTATAAACTATGTTATATTTTAATAGTTTCTAGAAAGGGTTAGTATTTTCAAACGAACGTTCGATTCGAATGAAACTTTGGAACTCAAAAGATTTGTTCTAATTTAATTTTTTTTTAATATAATCAATGCTTCTAGAACCGCTAATTAGACTTTAATTAAACTTAAAGGTGGTGTAGGTAAAATTATCATATTAAGAATTATAACACAACATTAAAAAAAAGTTAAGATTTTAAACCAAAAAAAGTGGAAATAAATTTGCAAATCATCTTTCAAAAATTTGTCGAATAAAAACTGGAATGTAGCAGCAGAGAAATAGTTAACCAACAATATAGGCATTTTTCTTAAGAGTGAAGAAAAATTCTCTAAACTTGAAATCACTATTTAAGGACGAAGCTCTACTTTCGAGCTCAATTTTGTTTAGAGGCCGATAAAGTTTAATTCAGAAAATTTGTCCGGATTCGCGGAAATAGAGTTGAGAATCTCAAAGTGGCACTAGCCTAAAATTTAAGCAGCTTGGCTGCGAATTGTACTGAAACATTCAATCCTCAGTTTAAAAAAATATATAAAAATGCTAAATAGAGTTTAATGCAAAAGATTTCGCTAATTCCAAAAAAATCGACCGTAAAATTATGATATCATAATTCATGGACGTCGAATGAGACTGATATATATTTTTAATCCGGACCAATTAGTCTAAAATTCTGAAAAAATGTCAAAAATTTTTTTTTCTTCAAATGATAATATTTTGAAGAAATATCAATGCTTATATGTGGCGAAAAATTATTACTATGTATGTTAAAATTTTAACTAAATTTTAACTAAAATTTTACTTAAAATTCTCTGTTTAATTATTGTAACAAAAATGCTGTACTTTTCGATGTCATCTACAGGGAGTTCGATGTTAGAAGTTAAATATTTTAAATGACGGAGCCAACATGGTGACAAGAATGTACAAATTTTGGTTGACTTGCATAAATATAGCTAGTGAAGGAATCATATAGTCGTTGAGCTTCAATTCGATGTGAAATATTAAAAATTATAAAGCCTGATATTCCTCAAGAAGTAAAAATTCTGAAAATTCATAATATTACAAATTCCTAGCGTTCTTTTTAATATAATTTAGAGATTATATATAATAATATTTAGAACTTTTTACCACATAGTAAATAGAGTTTCAAAAAGGTATCAAAACTTCATGAGCCATAGAAGAAAGTTTTTTTAAGGCATACTACCTCCTTAAAAGAAATTTTCATATCACAAGATTCAACCTCATTCGGTTCAAAAGCTTTTAAACTTAAAAACGCTAAACTATAAAAATAAGTCTTTTAGTGAAATGTCCCCTTTATCCTCTTATATATCCTCTCCGTCTATATATTTTACAACCCTTTACTCGATTCCTTTACCTACCGAGGAAAGGATAAAGAAGTTTCATTGATCTTTTTTGAAAAACAAAATATATTGTTTGTATTCACATCGACGAATTTAAAGACTCAGTAAGGGACTTAATGAATTGTATAGAAAAAAAGGGGGAAAAAAGAATCAAGAAAGATTTGAAAGACCTTACGCCACAATTCACTCGAAACTGGGCAGATTTGCAATCTATTTCGTAGTTTCTCAAAAGAGATTGCCGTCAGAGATTATTATTCTATTTTTTGTAAAGTTTTGCGCATGTATATATATATATATATATATATATATATATATATATATATATAATACCAATGTTTTCAGCAGAGGATTTGCCATTGCAGAGAGCTCGTAAAGCTGGGAAAGTTCCGAACGGCCGTGACAATGTACCAGTGTCTATTTAAGATCCTCTCTTGTACCACCGTTTTTATCTCCCTCCTTTTATAAAGAATTTTCTCCATTCTTTTATTTTGCACAAATAAGCTCGTTATTAATTACATTCTTGTGTTCTATTTAGTGAAAGTTACATTCCAAATTAATATACGATTAATTAAAACAAGAAAAAATTCAATCTAAAACCGCATTTAACATTAATAAATGTTCACTTTAAGATCAAATTTAATTTATTTGAAAAGATTCGGAAGTAAAAACTTTTTTATATGAAGCGATTGTACAAGGGTGCAAAAAGGATTAGGCCTTTATTCTTCCTATCTCCTGAGTATTTTGAAGCATGCACTGATGAAAAACTCGTAAAACTGAGAATACCATATCTAGTACGATAGGCGAATAAACTAAAGGAAAATCCAATATTCTTGATACGAGAAACGTCTCAAACGATATGAGGACTTTAGTCTCTGGAGAGGTAATGTGCAACGGCTCTTTGCAGCCTCGCAATTTCTCGGATAAATCCTCGTAAGGTAGTAAAAACGAAGAAATAAACGGCCGATCGTCATTTTTAAACTTGCACGATGTTGCATTCTTGAAACGAAACGGATATTTTTACGGATCGTTTAAATGTATTTGATAAGATCAGGACATATGAACACTGAGTGCCCAATAAACCGCATTTTTCTCTTTATGCTTTCAGAACCTCTCCTAAAGAACAAAAATCTCAAGGATAGAAACTTTTCACAATACTATAAGTCAAAATTTTAAAATTCAAGATAAAATATATATGCATAAATAATTATGTATTTTATAACTGCGCAAGTAAATATAATGTGAAGTGTCTCTTCCCTAGCAATTTGTCATAGTGAATTCATACCCGACCTACAAGTTTTGCCTGCACATTAGTTTTTTTAGATTTTTTTAAATCTAACTTTCTAATGAATAATCAAAAATTGCGCTATAAGTAGATATAGACTTCTTTAACCAAGAGCGATGCTTGATCTCGATGAATTTTTTATACCTACATTCAATAAACATTTTATTGTCTCCATCACTTGAACGGCACTAAAACTAGTCACAAAAAATATATGGTGCACATTTGAACGGCACTTTTCTTCCTTATTATGATTGATTAGCAAATATATTTTTAATTAATAATTAAAATATTGTTTAATAATAGGTCAGGTTTTGCTCTGAATTATGAGCACTCACCATAAAAATATAAAAACACAATTAGGTCAATTATATCCTATTGGATTAAGGAATTTTTTTACTCTAACATTACCATTGAATTATGCTAATGAATCAAATTTTACTGCAAGAAAATAGATGTTCCAAATATTATGAATGGCAATAGCTTTCTTAATTTTCTATCAAACGTATTAATTATCATTAAGTCAAGGAATCTTTTATGCTTTTGCATCAACTTTAAATTATGTTCATATGAAACGTTCTTCTATAAACAAAACTCATTTGAACAATTAT
>JAAAKG020028307.1:0-19794 GCA_010014905.2 Druon quercuslanigerum | reverse complement strand
AAAATAAATAAAAATAAAAAATAAATAAATAAAAATAATTTTATTATAGAACTAAAAACAGTATTTTCAGTATTATAGTAGTACTCTGTATCAATACTAATAAAAAATGTGCGAAAAAATGTTAATTTTAACTGTTTTATTTTGAAATTTTTCTGATTTTTTGTTGCCATATTGGATCCGCCATTCTGTTATGAAATTATAAATAATTTTTGAGATATTTGAGCAATAATGTCTATGAATACTACAAAAAATTCACTAATTTTAACTGTTTTTTTGCAATTTTTCTGGTTTTTGACCGCCATATTGGATCCGCCATTTTGAAAATGATTGAAAATAGTGATAAACTGTTTGTACAACATATTTACACAAGAATAATATAAAAATTAACAATTTACAGTATTTTATAATATACATTTCAAAAATTTCACATTTTTCTCGTGAAAATCGCCGTTTTTGGGGGCGGCATCTTGAATTTCGAAATTTCCTACCCCCTAGGTTTTTTTAACTACAGACATTGCGTGCACCGATTAGACAGTTTTTGGAGTGCTATCTAGGCGTTATCAATGTGCAATTCGAGTTTGAAAAAAAAATCATTGCAATTTTTCTACTTTTCCGGGAAAAAGACGCCATATTTAATTTTCCTGAAGATATAAGTCGATTTTCTCAAAAGATTTGAAAAGAGCGACCTCGAAAACAGAATACTAAAATTTGGTAAAGTTTCATCAGCACTTAGTATATTTTTTAATTGTTCAAAGTGGAAAAACCTTGGAAATAATCGCTTCAGGATATACACTATGTACAATCAATTTCCAGGTTTCCAATTCTAAAAGTGATTTATACAATCGACAAAAAAGTTCTATTATTTATTTCTTTAAATATTCGTGAAGGGTTCTAAGCACATTTCAGAAAAAAATAATTCAGGTTAAAATTGTTTATTTAACAGTAGTTATTTAAAGGTTGAGTATTTTCTTTCGCCTAAGGGAAACATTACAATTTTTATTTAATCCTAATGGTCAAGGCCTCAATTTAGTCTTCGGAGGATTCTATAAATTTTTATTCGTGTTGATTTTATTTTAAAAAATAATTAAGCAATTATACAGTTATTATAACCATTACCAGTTTAAATTTTAAGTAACATATCCCAAAAGAATTGTAGAGAATCCATCAAACAATAAAATGAGGCCTTGATCATTAGGAATAAATAAGAATTGTACCCTTTCCCTAATGAGAAAGCAAAATCTAAAACTGTAAATAACTACTATTATATAAACAATTTTAACCTAACTTTTTTTCCAAAGTACACTTAGAAGCTTCCGTAAAGTTAATGTTAGTGAAGGGACTTTTGAGATTGATTTTACGTAGTGCACATCCTTAATAAAATAGTTACAGTAAGACGTGCGTCCGTCGTACTCTTTTCCTAGGACGGGGAGTGAGACAAGGGGAAGTAGGTGAAGTGATGGGCCGAAAGGTAGAAGAAGAAGGGGAAATGAGGGCAGGGTAAGTAGGGATAATTTCAGAAAGTAAGAGATGGGAAAGTGGGAAAACTAGGGGGAAGTAGGAGAAATGAGGAAAGGGAAAGGTAAAGGAATTGAAAGGTAAATGAGAGCAAGTGTCAGGAAGTGAAAAATTTTTTTGGAAGTGTCTCAGGGTTCCGAGGGAAATGAAGGGCTCTCTAGTTTGAATGTGTGGCTGAGTAGGGGAGAGTAAATGATGGCTGACAAAGAGAAGTATGGGAAGGGAAGTATTCTCTGCGGATGTGAGAAGAGAGGGAATTAGAGGGTGATGAATTCGAGGCAAGGAGTGGTAGCTGGCTGTGTAAAGTGATGATGTAGAAGATAGGAAGGAAGATAAGAGGATAGGAAAAGTTGAGAAATTAGTGGAGGAGAAGGGAAAGTAGGGAAACTGATGTGCAATAATGGTAGAAGAAGAAGGGAAAATAAGGGCAGGGTAAATAGGGATAATTTTAGAAAGTTAGGGATGGGAAAGTAGGAACAGTTAAGGGCGTTGAGTGGGATAGAAGCAGGGGAAAAGAAGTGAATCTAGGGGATGTGAAGTGAGATGTAGGAGAAATGAGGAAAGCGAAAGGTAGAGGAATCGAAAGGTAAATGAGAGGAAGTGAGAACATTTTTTGGAAGTGTCTCAGGGTTGTGAGAGAAATAAAAGGCTCTCTAGTTTGAATGTGTGGGTAAGTAGGGGAGGGTAAATGATGGCTGGTGAAGAGAAGTGTGAGAAGGGGAGTATTCTCTGCGGATGTGAGAAGAGAGGAAATTAGAGGATGATGAATTCGAGACAAGGAGTGGTAGCTGTGTGTGTAAAGTGGCCTGATGATGTAGGAGAGGATAAGAAAAAGTTGAGAAATTAGAGGAGGAGAAGGGAAAGTAGAGGAAGTTTGAGGAAGAGAACTAATAGCACTAATAGGCTAGGAAATACTTTTTTGTGGCGAGCGGCGTCTAATCTCACTATTTTTTTGTCCTTTAACACTATTCTCTACTTTGACTAATTCTTTGTTCAAATTTTCTGTTTCAGGCGAAAAACCGTACCAGTGCACGTGGGAAGGATGCACGTGGAAATTTGCTCGCTCGGACGAGCTAACGCGGCACTATCGCAAGCACACTGGACAGAAACCGTTCAAGTGCCATCTCTGCCAACGATCGTTTTCGCGTAGCGATCATTTGTCACTTCACATGAAGAGGCATTGATGATAGCTCGTTCGACACCCTGACGAGTACTTTCGGGACCTGAAGAACCTCCTCCTGATGCTCGGATCGTGATTTTTAATTTAGCCACCCCGTCGCTTTTTGGAGGAGCAAAACTAGAAGAAGAAAAAAAAAACGTTCACTAGGTTTAGAGTTTATTGAAAGAGAAATGAGTATGATATTAATTTCGGGTGTTGTGACAATTGCGCGAACCCTTGCTAAACGCTGTAATATTTAATGCTGCGAGAGGACCTTCGACCACGTTTTAATACGATCGATATTTCTCAGTGGTTTCGACAAAAATCTTAGCGGCTTAAAGAGGCTGTTTTGAAAAAGAAAAAAATATTATTTATTCTCTTGCGGAGGAAATTATATCCAAAATTATTAATTATAACATAAAAAGTTTATTTTCAGTTAAGTTTGCAATTTTATTTCCTTTTGTTACTTTTGGCCGTTTCTTCTTTTGAAAAAGCATGACTGTGATTGTCCGTTTGTCTGATAGTTGATACTACAGAGGCCACTGGGAAATTAATTTTTTCAGAAACCATTTGTCAACGACTTTCTATATTTACTAATCAAAATATGGATACCTTGGTTTGGTTTATTATTCAGAATGATTTTGAATTCACAACTGGATTCCGTTCAATATTCTAGAATTCTTTAAATTCCTAAAATTGATTGAATTCCTTGAAATTTCTTCGCATTTCCAGATATTTTTTTCAATTCCCAGAACGTATTCCATGACATTTCCCTGAATTTCTAGACATTTCTTTGAATTCTTACACATTTCTCTGTATTTATAAAATTGCATCTAAATTCTTAGATATTTCTCAGAATTTCTAGACATTTCTCTGAATTTCTAAATATTTCTTTCAATTCCTAGACAATTCATTTGAATTCTTAAACATTTTTTTAGATTCCTAGATATTTATCTGTG
Source organism: Druon quercuslanigerum (assembly GCA_010014905.2). NCBI lineage: Eukaryota > Metazoa > Arthropoda > Insecta > Hymenoptera > Cynipidae > Druon > Druon quercuslanigerum. The sequence continues at coordinate 16,161 of JAAAKG020028307.1, read as the reverse complement.
TTCCATGACATTTCTCTCAGTTTGCACAAATTTTTCTGGATTCTTAGACAATTATCTGAATTTCTAGGAAATTCCCTATTTTCTAGGCCATTTACTGAATTCCTGGAAATATTTTTGAATTCCTAGACATTCACTTAAATGTCTAGACATTTCTCCGAATTTATAGACATTTCTCTAAATTTCCTACACATTTTTTTCAACATCAAGACATTTATCTGTATTCCATGATTTTTCACTAAATTTGTCTAAATTTCTGGATTGCTAGACATTTTTCTAAATTTCTAGGATATTGCCGGAATTTCTAGGCAATTTTATAAATGTCCAGGCAACTTTCTAAATTTCTAGACATTTTTCTGAATTCCTGGACATTTTTCTGAAATTCTAAGAAATTAATCAATTTCTGAATTTTTTCCTGAATTTCTAGGCCATTTTATGAATGTCCAGGCAACTCTATAAATTTCTAGACATTCATTTAAATTCTTAGAAATTTCTCTGAATTCTTAAACTTTTCTTTAAATCCTAGACATTTTTCTAAATTTCTAGGATATTCTCGGAATTTCTAGGCAATTTTAAGAATGTCCATGCAATTTTCTGAATTTCTAGACATTTATTTAAATTCTTAGACATTTATCTGAATTCCTAAACATTTTTTTTTATTTCTAGACATTTAGCTGTGCTCCATGACTTTTCTCTGATTTTCTAGACATTTTTATGAATTTACAAGAAATTTCATAAATTTCAAGGCAATTTTATGAATGTCCAGGTTTTTTTTCTTATTTCCGAGACATTCATTTAAATTCTTAGACATTTCTCTGAAATCTTAAACATTTAATTCAATTCCTACACATTTTTCTGAATTCCTAAACATTTTTTTTAGATTTCTAGACATTTTTCTGAATTCCTGGACATTTGTCTGAACTTCTAGGAAATTTCCTTAGTTTATAGGCAATTTTATAAATGTCAAGGCAGTTTTCTGAATTTCTAGACATTTATTTAAATTCTTAGACATTTCTCTGAAATCTTAAACATTTAATTCAATTCCTACACATTTTTCTGAATTCCTAAACATTTTTTTTAGATTTCTAGACATTTTTCTGAATTCCTGGACATTTGTCTGAACTTCTAGGAAATTTCCTTAGTTTATAGGCAATTTTATAAATGTCAAGGCAGTTTTCTGAATTTCTAGACATTTATTTAAATTCTTAGACATTTCTCTGAATTCCTGAACATTTCTTTCAATTCCTACACATTTTTCTGAATTCCTGAACATTTCTTTCCATTTCTAGACATTTAGCTGTGCTCCATGACTTTCCTCTGATTTTCTAGACATTTTTATGAATTTACAAGAAATTTCATAAATTTCTAGGCAATTTTATGAATGTCCAGGTTTTTTTCTTATTTCCGAGACGTTCATTTCAATTCGTAGACATTTCTCTTAAATCTTAAACATTTAGTTCAATTCCTACACATTTTTCTGAATTCCTAAACATTTTTTTAGATTTCTAGACATTTATCTTTACTGCATGACATTTTTCTGAGTCTCTAAACATTTTTCTGAATTCCTGGACATTTATCTGAACTTCTAGGAAATTTACTTAGTTTCTAGGCAATTTTATAAATGTCCAGGCAGTTTTATGAATTTCTAGACATTCAATTAAATTCTTAGACATTTCTCTGAATTCCTAAACATACTTTTAAATCCTACACATTTCTCTGAATTCCTAAACATCTATTTCGATTTCTAGACATTTATCTGTGTTCTATGAAATTTCTCTGATTTTCTAGACATTTTTTAGAATTTCTGAACTTTAATCATAATTTCTAAGAAATTAATGAATTTCTAAGAAATTAATGAATTTCTAAGAAATTAATGAATTTCTCAATTTCTTTTCTGAATTTCTAGGCAATTTTATGAATGACCAGGCAATTTTGTGAATTGCTAGACTTCCATTTAAATCCTTAGACATTTCTCAGAATTCCTAAACATTTCTTTCAATTCCTACACGTTTTTCTGAATTCCTATACATTACTTTTCCATTTCTAGACATTTAGCTGTGTTCCATGACATTTTTCTGAATTTCTAAACATTTTTCTGAATTCGTAGGAATGAATTTCTAGGAAATTTTATGAACCTACAGGCAATTTTATGAATTTCGATACATTTATTTAAATTCTTAGACATTTCTCTGAATTTTTCAACATTTCTTTCAATTCCTACACATTTTTCTAAATCCCTAAACATGTCGTAAAATTTCTAGACATTTTTCTGAGTTCCTGAACATTTATCTGAGTGTATAGGAAAATTTCGGAATTTCTAGGCAATTTTGTGAATTTCTAGAAATTTCTTTGTGTTCCTAGACATTTATCTAAATACCTAAACATTTCTTACAATCCTGGACATTCACCTGAATACCATGATCTTTCCCAGAGTTTCTAGACATTTCCCTGAATTTCTCAACATTTCTTTGAATGCCCAGAAATTTATCTGCATTCCATGACATTTTCTCTGAATTCCTAGATATTTCTGTTAATTTATAGGAATCTCTCTGAATTCCTGGGAAATTTTCTGAATTCTTAGACATTACTCTGAATTCATAGAATTCTGTTAATTCTTAGAGTTCTCGTAATTTCTAGACATTTCTTTCAATTCCTAGACATTTCTCTGAATTTCTTGATTTATTAGAATTTTGATAATTCTTTAGAATTCAGGGAATTCCAAGTAATTTTAAATAATGCCAGAATTTCAGGGAATTTGTAAGAATTTAAAGAGTTGAGACAATCCAAAGAATGTTGAGGAATACAGATAATTTTCTCAAGAGTTCGAAAAAATCCAGAACTTTTAAAGGAAGTTAGAAAAATTTGAAACCTTTTCAAATCATGAGAACTCAAAAGATTAAAAAAATTGAATTTGAATTGAAAGACGATCACAGAAAATATGGAAAGTCGCAAAGCGTTCTCGAAGTGCCTTTCGAAAATTGTGCGTCCTTTTCATTCCAGAAGAAAGAAACGTGGTTCAGCTTTTACGCGAACAATTTTGTTGGTTGCGCTCGAGGATAAAAAAAGCTGTGATGCATTTTTCTAAAATTATTATTATTTTTGAATATTTATAGAAATTTTAAATGGGGAAAAGATGTTGAGATGGAGGCAATATTCGCCAATGAAATTGTTCGCGATCACCGCGTACTTAAGAGAATATGCGTAAAACCGTCGAAGACCCTTTCTTGTTTTTTTTTTTTTTTAAGTAAAAATTTGTGATCTTCTGGGTAAGCAGAAATCGCTGCGGGTTCAGCAAGATACAAATGAGCATTATTCTGTTTCTAGCCAATTTTAATTTGTTGAAATTCCAATTTATTTAATACTTTTAATTAAGGCCAGCTCAACTAGTCTAGAGCACCATTATTATATTCTATTGTGAAGATATAGAGCCAGTACTATAGCTTTCTAAGGTAGTCTTAATGGGTAATTAAGTGATAAAGAGATTTAGAACTCCGACAACGGAGCTTGGGACTTAGCATGCTCAGTTAAATAAATACAATCGTGATGGTAAACATTTTTAATCTTTGATAGCAAATATTCAACGTGCACAAAGAATGATGCGTTTAGAAAAAGGACAATCATTGATGATCCATTAATCAAATTAGATATTCTAAAATTCAGTATTATAGGGGCGCATTAACTAATAATGCAATTTTAAAAATTGATCAACTATACAAAGGAAAGCATTAAGCATTCTACGTCGGACTTTATTGATGCCAGTTTATGAAGAATCATATTACATTTATGAAGAATCATATTACATTTATGAAGAATCATATTACATTTATAAAGAATCATATTACATCTTATATCGTTACTATAGCCTAAAGGTGCCAAAGTAGAAGGTGCAATCGCAAAACTGTTCGTTATATCTTGAAATATCTTAATCGAAAAAGAGAAGCTGCAAACTTCACTTTGCGAGGCACAATGTGTGCCTTTTTTGTTGCTGACTTAAAATAAAACTATATATTTATCGAAGACGATATCACAACTTTAATATTTGATTGAGGCTCTGGATTCTATAACCGCCTAAAAAATTTATTTGGCTGAATTGAAGCCTTGGAAAGCAGGAACCGATTGAACGCTGGAGCAGTAGCGAGGAGTGGGGATGACGCTCAGAGCCGTTCTCAGCATAGACATATAAAGTATAGACCGCCAACGCTTTTATGTACCGCCCGTTCCTGCTTAGAGAGAGAGAGAGAGAGAGAGAGCAATTTTATTGAGTACTTCTTTTTCTTTCTACTGGGGTCACGTGCGCGAGTCAACTATTGGCGCGCTCCGCTCACCAGCCCACGTGACCCCAGTAGAAAGAGAAAGAAGTACTCACTAAAATCTTTCTCTCTCTCTCTCTCTAAGCAGGAGCGTCCGCGGATCAAACAGACTGGCGGTCTATACTTTATATCTCTATGGTACTCAGAGTGGCCGCTGGACCGGGAAAAACTGAGAAATAACTGCGAATTTATTTTTTGAACCGGGATTTTTACAAATTTTTAGAAATAAAACATCCGTGTATCTTTGATTTCCTCTTTTTTTTAATAGTTAGTTAAGGTGGTCTTCTAGCGAAGTGCCATTTGAGGCAAATTTTTAATAATATTTTTTTTAAAAGTGGAAAAAAAATAGAAAATTGCGGACTGATCCAAAGTGAACTGAAGCGTTTTAACTAAAAACTTTAATAATTTTTTTTGCTTAAATTGTGAAAAACAATTAAAGTTGTTTAAAACTGGAACTTAAACTTTTGAAACACGAGCATTTTTAAGCGTATATTTGAATTAAAAGAATTTTAAAATGCAATTTTAAAGACTTAAACAACTAAAAATTAGAAGTGTTTAAAATTGAAGATTTTTCATAAAAAAAATTTTAGTTTCTTTAACTGTGAATATAAATTAATTAATGATTTTTAAAATTGAATTGATTTTAAGAAATTAAAAACTTAAACAGATGTGATGGCCATATTGAAGTTATAAATTAAATATTTAAAGCTACAAAAAAAAATAGTCAACTTTTAAAGTTACAATTTTATTGTTCTATTTAACAAAATTGAATTTTTTGGTCTAATTGTTGAATTTCAAATTGCTATCGAACAAAAAATTAGAATCTTTGTAAGATTTTTAAGAAGCTTCAAAAGATTAATAACATTTTTTAAGATTTCTAGAAAAATTGAACATGTGTTTTTTACTTTAAAAATTACATAAAATTCGAATAATTTTTAAAGATATTCAGAGTTTGTGAAACATTTTTAATAATATTTTTAAATTTGAAAAAATTTGAAGCAACATGTAGAGGTTTCAAGATTTCGATATAAAATTTCGATGCATTTTAAGGAATAAGGACTTTTAAAGTCTTTAAAATCAAATTAATTTAACTTTTAATTTTAACAGGAAATTTTACATCTTTTTCAAATTTATAGTTGGAGCTGGGATTTATTTAGAATAATAATAATTTTGACTTGGAAACCAGGAATTTTTAAATTTTAACAAATTCCGAGCTATTACTGGAGATTTTCGAAAAGGAAAAAAATTCTGAATTAGAACAGGAAATTTTTCTAAGGAATTTTAATTCTGAGTTGAAACAGGGAATTTTTTAATTTTAAACAATTCTTATTTGAAATTGGTATTTGCAAAAAAATTTTAATTATGAATTGGAACAGGGAATTTTACAAAAAATTCTAATTCTAACAATTCTTTGAAATGGAGAATTTTTGAAAAGAATTAAAATTCTGGACTGTAACAGAGAATGTTTTGAAAATTTTTTGGAAACTAAATCTGAATCTTTAAACTCTACAAGTTAAAAAGTTTAAATTTTTTAATTTTGGCAGTTTAGTTGCATTTATTTTAAAATTAAGTTTAAAATTAAAATAAGTTTGAATGGAACAATTTTTAGATTTACTGCTCTATTTTTTAAATATCATTGACCGTGAAAAATGTTTGCGAACCCGGAATTAAACCGGGAATTTTTTTTTATTAAAAAAGCCCCCCTGTTTCTCAATTTCCGAACTTCCAATTGCTTTGGGCCCTAGAGACTTTTCAAACATGCCTAAATTCTTTATTTTAAAAGTAAATCTCCTTAAACGAAGCTAATTTTTTTCGAGTCAATGTGGTGGTTATAGAATCCGTTCATCAATTTATCTTCTTGGTCTTACTACGTAAAATATACTGCACATGTAAATATAATAAAGCAGTATGTTACAATCACTACTTGATATTTTGATTCAAATCAAGTGTCAGAGAAATCGGTAAGAAAAATCTTCAAATTAATATATTTTCACGTATTTATTTATGTATCGAAGAGTTCTTATTTTAGTAGGGATAGAAGCAATCTTACTCGTAAAGGACGGTGATGTATTATCATTAGCAGAAAAACCCGTTTGCAATGAATCTTTAAGTATTTTTAAATTGTTCGCATTTTGGCTTCTGTCAGCCTATACCGAGCCAGTGAATTTTCATAAGTTTTTACCAGAAATAATCACTTAAAAATTAAAACTCTTACACTGTGCTGTGAACGATTCCTCGAACGAGTAATTCTGATCTATAGCGAATTTTTTTCTACTTTGAAAATTGTTATCGCACTAAGACTTGTTAGAAAAATTAGAAGTAACGAAATGCCAGTACATAAGAGAGCCAGTTTATCATAAAACCATCTATCTCTAAGTTCAACTCGAAAATTGGTTAAAAAGTTGTGTGGTATTTTTGAAGGTAATTAGTGCCTTCTAATCTTAAGAGAAGACCTTTAGTCTATCGTTAGTGCCTTAAGTGCTGTACGCACGCTTTTCTTAAACTAATTCTATCTCTGGGCAGCTTTTTTATTTATTTTTTAAATCATTTGAATTTTCTGAATAAGAATGTGCAAATAAGGAATTTGCATCCTACACGGAGAGAAGTTTGGTAGAGCCGCTCACCCAACACTGATTCGGGAGAACCATTACCCCGAACAAGTCGAACCGTTTCTTCAACAGTATAGCGCAGCCGTTCTGCACACGCGGCGCTTGCGCCGCAGTTCCGCGCTTGCGCAGCTTAAGAAAATATAGCACCCAGATTTCTGAGCGGCTGATATCCGTAAGTTCGGGGTGACCAGCGCCCCGAATTTTGAACGGATGTCACGTCAAAGCGAAGTGCAGCGACTCTATCACAACTAGGGCGACGGTTTTATCTAAATTCTCTCTTTGTAGAAATTCTTCTCACGCAGCTGAGGGACTTCCAAGCTCTTGTCGCCGATCCTTACCAGCGGTGCTGTACTTAACGAGAATTAAAATAAAAGACATAACACATTTCTATTGTCACATCCAAAGTTTACACAATAATACAAAATTACTTATTTAAAAATTTAAAAAGTTTTATCAGCTGCGTGAGGGGAAATTGTGTATGAAAATAAAAAAATGTATACAGGAGCGCTAATTGGTGACTTCAAATACTTTTTTCTTAGAGCTACACCCAGAAAAACTAGCATTTCAAGTGCCTTATGAGACAAGTTCAAGTTTACGCACATCTTTTTGCACTCGCATCGCACAATTAGAAGTAACAATTATCCGTCATATCTTGAAATAAGTGTACAGGAAACTTCTAGGCAATCTTTGCAATAATAATTCACATTATTTATCTCGACTTAAGATGTGGTGAAATACCAGTTGAGAAAAGTGCTAATAATTTACGCCAATAATCTAAGCAAATTGTCTCGAATTAAATCATTAAGTCCAACTTGGAATTTTTCCGATTAAAAATGAATAATTTTTTTAAGAGGAGGAGGTGAAACTGCTCGTTTCGTCGAATCGTTACTTGATATTTGCCCAATTTTATACCTTACTTTTTAAATACATACGCGCATCTCTAGATGTATATACAGCAGACTCAATATCAGGGCGTAGGCTGAAATACAACTTTCAGAAAATGAATCTGGGGTCCTATTTTTTTCCTTTTTACATAAAAAGGAATTGTGTAAAATTTTGATGCGATCCACTCACAAATGTCTGATAATCTGATAATTAATTTTCTGAATTTTATATTTTACGCTGGGCCCTTTTCCACAGTAAACTCCAGGAATACATTTTATCTTTAAATTTGATAAAAACGCTGCAGCACATTTATCAGGCGAAAGGTAAAATTTATTTGACGAAAAGTTTGGCCAAAATCATTTAAATATACTGAGGCGATTTAAAAAGTGAATACCACGGAAATGTTAAATTTTATGGAGTACATTTTTTCGATGAACTGTCAGATAAATTTAACCTTTCGTCGGATAAACGTGCTGCAGCGTTTTTATCCAATTTAAAGATAAATTTCATTTCTGTGTCAATATATTTAAATAAAAATCGAAATGGAAACTGAATTCGTTCTAGAATTTGGAGGCCAGAGAAATGGAAATAATTCTGTTAGAATTAAAGAAAAAAGTTCATGTGTCGCTCAATCCGCAACACTACTGAAGCATTGCAAACCGCTAGGGCCAGTATTTGTACCAATCTATTTATAATGCACATAGATATACAATTGTTTGGTGTTTTTCCTACCGAATCCATGATAAGCATTCACTGCAATATCAATTATTTCCTCTATTATGAAATCTCTACTGGGAGTTTGTGGATATTTTTAGCTACGGAATCTTAGTTGTAAATAGCTTCTACAGATAGCCAACCAAATTCACGAACCAACAAGATACTGCTAGATTATCAATCATCAATAAAAAAATGATTTAGATTCCAAGAATCGGAAAATAATTATCATAAATAGCAATAAGCCTTGTTGGAGCGATGGTTTGTTTCTTACCTATAATATAATTTTTCATCAATAACAAATGGGGGCCAGTAATTCTCTCAGATCTCGCCGCAAGGCGCGTGGATCAAAAGTTTATTGAAATTTACTAACATATTATAAGAAAGAGTTTAAGAAATATATTGAAAAACTATTTCACCAGTAAATAATATAAATTTGAATGAATAGTAGAGCTCGGGGGCTATTGCACAATTTACCGAGTAAGCAAGGTTCTTTTCCAGACTGTTACCGACAGCCGGTATTACCATCAGTCGGTAGTCGCATTTGATTCTTTTCTTCTATCTCCTCAACTATTTCCTTATTTATCTCTTTCTTTTTCTCCTGATCGTTTTTCTTATTTATCAGGATATTTATGAGGAGGAAGAGAAGGAGGTAATGCAGATACATCTTTCCTTTGACTCTCATCATTAAGCGAAAAATAAGGACAAGAAGAACAAAAGAAAGACTGTTTGTTTTAGAAATATGCATTACCGACTGAGGGTCATACCGACAGTTGGTAACGGTCGGTCGGTAAGTGGCGCACTAGTCTCAGCTGTACTACTAAAATGTAAATTTTTTTGGTGAAGATCCGCGCGCTACTATCTAACAATTCATAGGTGCAGTATGAATGTATTATACAAGTTGCGTAGCCAGGATACCGATAATATATTACGACTTATTGTATAAACGAAGGCATTATTTTAGCTTTTTATGTTCCACTATTGTAATAACCATTGCAGCCACATCACAGGCGATAAAAGGTCAGGTTCGTTGGCGGGTAGTTGTAATAATTTTCATTAGATTTTTCTTTTTCCTAAGCGTGATTGTCTGCTTGTTAATTAAAGATCGAGGAAGCGCCTCGATGTGAATAAGTTATTTATTGCGCTAAAAGCGCGAATTGTACATTTTCAGCGAGAGAGTATCGAATTGCGCACGAAAGATATATTTATGTTAATAATATATCGAAGATTCTTATTTAAGAATCACAACTTGTATCATATGAAAAAAAATTATCGCTGAGAGATTAGCGCACGCATGATCGCGTACGCTAATATTAATGATACTTGCGCAGAGCAGAACATTACACCTAGATGGCGATGATTTAATTATTGTCGAGATGATGGTTTAATATTTTATTTTATTTTACATCATTATTACTACCACTATCATTGGTACTATTATGTTTATTATAATTACATCGATGATTATTATTATGATTATTATTATTATTATTATTATTACTATTACTAATGTATTTGGCAGGGATATAAATTGAACGAAAAAGTGATCAGGTTTCTTTATTTCAACAACCATTCCTATTTCCCAGCCATGAACATTTTTCATCTATTTTCCCTTTTTTCGTTTTTTTTGTTGTCGTTATCGGTTCATAATTTTTTAACAATTTTGGCTTACTTTAGCGTTTCACATGCAAAATATGTGTTTCAAAACAAAAATCATAATTTAAACAGAATTTAACATCTTTTACCAATTTTGGATTATGTTAGTGTTTTTGTTTGGAAATCTTTTTTTTAATATTAAAAAATACCAATTCTCGATGAAAAATACTAACATAACCTAAAACTGAAAAAACTTTTTAAATCTGTTTAAATTCTAAAACTGTAAATTTATAACCTTATAACAATTTTTAATTATGTTAGTGTTTTACATCGGGAATTGGTATATTTATTTACAAAAATTTGATTTTAAAGAAGATTTAGATGTTTAAACAATTTTAGGTTATGTTAATCATTATAATTTCATCAAGAAACTTGGATCAAATAAAATCAGTCTTTCAAAAATGATTACAGTTCGAGGAATTATTACAGATTTGCAGCAACTTGAGGTTACGTTGGTATGTTTTTTTATTAGTTAAGCGAATTTTTTTAAGTGAAAAAAGCAATAAAAATGTAAAAATGATTGTATCTAGTTACTGTGAAGGAACGGAACCTATTAAGCATAAATATTTTTCAAATCCTGAAAACTAAGAATAAGTATATTTGTTGAAAGAAGTCAGAAGGATGATTTTGTGGGAGGTGTGTGATCCAATAAATATTAGGAAGTTTAGTTTGAAGTATTTTCTTGGCGTAGGAGAACCTAACCTGTATGCACAAGTGCCTGTGTGTTCAAATATTGGCTGGTGCTGAATTTAAATGTTTTTAATAACAAATATGCATTTTTAAGCAATAAGATTAATTTTATACTAAAAAGCCAAATTTTCAGTCAACAAATTAAGTTTGTACCAAAAAAATAATAATTTTCAGTCAAAGAGAAGAATTTTTAACTTAAGTGATTTATACTTAGAAAACACAATTTTAACAAGGTAGTTTGAGTGCCAAACACGCATATAATAGTTGAATTTCAACGAAAAACGATCCATATTCAGACAAAGATGTAATATTTCAATTTTACGGCTTGAAATAATTTTCTACCCAAAGAGATGAAACTTCAATCAAGAAAGAAAAAAATTGGTTGAATTTTCTACAAATGAGTTTCTTTGTTAAGAGCCAAATTACTCACATAGTTCACTTCCCGTAAAAACCTAGTCCTTTCTTAGGACTTGGTCCAAGTGGCCGCGGAAAAAAACCAGCTCTGCCCTAGGTGTAGACCTATACGAGGTCTGGCTATTAAATAACGAGACTGGTTACGAAAAAGGGTTTTATTATAAAAATTATTCAACATTCTAATGCTCCCCTTCAATATATTCCCCTCCCCTCGCCACACACCTTTCCATAGGTTTTTTCCATTGATCGAAGCAGTCATGGAAGTCTTCTTTGGTGAGGGCCTTTAGGAGCTCTGCTGTCTTTTGCTTTACCGCTTCCATCGACTCAAATCGGGTCCCTTTTAAAGCAGATTTAATCTTCGGAAACAAAAAAAAGTCGCACGGTGCCAAATCTGGCGAGTACGGCGCGTGCTCGAGCACTGGAGTGCGTTTATCGGCCAAATACCGCTCCACAGATATCGCGTTATGGGCAGGTGCGATGTCCTGGTGCAAAATCCACAAGTTGTTCTTCTACAACTCGGGCCGTTTCTTACGAACTCGTTCTCGCAGTGTTGCCAAAACTGACAAATAGTTAGTCTGGTTGACAGTCTTACCCTCTGGAACCCATTGAGTCATCACGATGCCGCTAATGTCGAAAAAAACGATCAACATTGCCTTGAATTTTTAATTGGACATCCTTGATTTTTTCATTCTGGGCGATTCAGGCATCTTCCAATGCATAGATTACCGCTTTGTTTCAACATCGTATTGAAGAATCCACGTTTCGTCGCAAGTAATAATGTCTTTTATCAGTCCGGGATCTTCTTCTAACCTTGCAAGGAAATCTGAGCAGACCTGTTGACGCAAGAGCTTTTGGTCAGGAGTCAGGTTTTTTGGCACCAACTTCGCACAGACTTTTGTCATGTGTAATTCCTCGTGTAAAATTTTTCTAACCGTTTCTTTATCGGCGTTTACAGCCTCGGCAATCATCCGCATGCTCATTCGACGATCTGCATGCACAATTTGGTTGATTTTGGTCACTGTTTCAGAAGCTGAAACAGTGACAGGGCGACGGTCATCTTCAGTGCTCACTGGGCCCTCACTGAAGCGTTTACACCACTCAAAAACACGTGCACGAGATAGAAAATTGTTCCCATAGGCCTCTTGTAACAATTTATAGCACTCAATCGGAGTATTTTTTAATTTAACGAGAAATTTGAGATTGACACGTTGCTCCTGTTTTTCGTCACACATGGTTTTCGCCACGAGACAAAAACACGTTCGTTTCAAACCGCTACTGCACAAATACTATAATAGTGACGAAAACGTGTTTTGGTACGTGAATAGAGAAGATTTCCAGATACCACCCCTCTAGGGCGCCCTATAGGCGCGCAGTCTCGTTATTTAATAGCCAGATATCGTACTTAAACCTATTTTAAAACGTGGGTTCATGTTCGCTGCGATTTTTTGGTTTTTAAAGAAAGCGAATCAGTGCCATAAATTTTTGACAGATATTTCAATAACTTTATTGAAAATAGCTATAATTAATATAATCGAGCTAGAAATGGATTTCATGTTAACATTTATATTAGAAAGGGTAGAAATTTCTCTGGTCCTTTTAAAATAGTGTTTTTAAGGGGTAACACCTGCGTGGAGCATGGTTTTTCAATATAATTTTTTGAGTTTTTTTTAAAATAAACTTCGTACTATATTTCAATTTAAATTATGTGGCTTTGTTATATATGTTTTTGACAACATAAATTAATTTTCACAATGTCTTACAAAATAAAATGGCGTCTGTAGCGAGATATGAACTCGAAAGTATTTTTCAGAGAGGCCTCCACGGCACCAGTTGTTTCGTCATCACCGTTGATCTGAAAAAAAATTCTCTTAATCTATGGACTAAAATCAATAAAATCTTACGTAGCTCACTAGAAAATTATATTTTAAATATTGTGTGAAAATTTGAAATTGATCGGATAAAAATTGAGTGAATTATCCAAGGTGACATTCGAAAAAATGTAGTTTCGAGAAGAACGCGTTTTAAATCCGACAAAATTATAAAAAAATTTGAAATTATGAACTTTTGTTGATTTTTACCTTTAGCCGGCGATACCAGCACCATAGAGTTGACTCTTTAAGTGGCTTTTCTCGCGATATCTGACACAGGTAAACATTCCGGAGCATTCAGCGCGTCGCGCGCGCCCGACGCTCTTAAGTAGGGTAAAATTTTTTTTTGAAAAGTCACTCTAGGGCATCACTTTTAACATGATTCTCTACCAATTTAAAAAATTTTTTAATCGATTTTTTCAAAATTCTACACAGGTGTACCCCTTAATTGAGACTTTGAAATAATAATGAAGAATAATTCAATTTTCTCGATAATTCATAAACAGCAAACATTTATTTATTTTGTTAAGTCCGAAAACGTTAATTAACATCTCGGTCATCAAAAAAGTTACAGCGATGGTGAGCAACGGCTGCCTCGCAAATTAACTTGCCGTTTCAAGTTGAAGCATTCTTATATCCCTGGCGATTAATCTCAGTTGGGACAAGGGGTAGCACTAGCGCTGCACACCGACCAAATGTGAAACTAATATTTCTAATTAGCCAGCGCGCGGAAGGGGCATGAGTAGCGGGAAAATTAAATTAGAATTAAATACAATATAAAGATGATATCATTTACAGCTTCCAAATTTAATTGAAGCTGAAAAGTTGGGAATGATCAGCTTATATCTTTTTAAAAATATATTTATTCAATGGTTAGAAAATATTTTATCGACTTAAAGAATTATTCAAAGATAGACAGTAATGGTAAATTATAGCAATATTAATACTGTACATACAGGGTTCTAAACTTGAAATCGCGGAATCTCTCGGGGACGAAATATTCTATCTATTTCAGGTGTGTGTCAAATGAATCTGGGGCCCCGAATATTGCCTCAATATAATGTACAATTAGTTTATAAAAAGAACTTGCTAACCTTAAATTCTTTTCGAAATCGGATTCAAAATGCTACAATAATATTCCTTTTGTGAGATAAAGAATAATGTGAAATGTATCAGAAATTTGAAACAAAGTGTCATACAATTGTTCAATTATTAAAATTATGTGTAGTCTGAAATACAAAAGTGGGTAAGGAAAAATTTATATTTTATTTTATATTTTAACAAAAATTTCGAGGTTTCTAACCTTATATTTTAAAACCATTAAACATAAGGCCCACAAACATTAAATATTTATTACAATTAATAATAATTAAATAAATTCTGAAAGATACAATAAACCATAAATGTCACATTATATCGCATTCGCGAAAAAAGCACTGTCCTGTGCTTCATCAAACTTCACTGAATGAAAATGCTCTCAACCAATCAGCTTTATCTAGAAAGAGACAGGTATATATCTCATATTTCTTTTCTCTCTCAAGATCCCATGTCCGTCCTCCTCACCAGTGGGTGGATACTTACCATGGAACTTCCGGTACAAAGTTTTACCGGAAACCGATCAAAATATATTAATCTAGATGGCACCTCTTGTTTCTTTACGACTGCGCATTACAAATTAGCATACGACACGTGTGTTTAAAATTATGGTGGAATTGAGTTAAATGACGTGTAGTGTTGTCCATTTGTGATTATTATTGAAATTGATATAAAATTATCTGAGTAAGTACCTCCCAATAATGTTATATAAAATTAGCAGCGTATGATTGTGACCCGGAAATTTATTTTTTTTTTTGTTTGACTTCGAGCAGCATGTTTTAAAAAATGTGACCGTCTAACCTAAAATTCATATTTTGATATTTGAAGCGATAGGAATTTGAAGTATTTGAAGTTTAATATTAATTTCGGCTTCTCAATATAAAAATAGAGTTTTTTATTGAAACGTTTCATTTTAAGTGAATTTTATAGACAAGATTATATATTTTAACAGGTGGAAGTCAAAGTACTTTGCAGGATACAAAGTACCAGAAGGAGCTGGCGGTTACATGTACAAACTGTTCAAAATATTTTACCAGAAATCGGTTTATTTACTGGCGAATTTCTCAGGATATTCTGTTTAGCGCGGAATTGTGTGATACTACTAAAAATAATTTTACGGTGCACTTCCAATAAATTTCTAAATAATTATTGAATTTCTTTTAGTCAAAAAAAAACCCGTTATTTCTTTTCCTAAAAAAAAAGAAAATAATGGAAATATTGATTTTAAAATCAGCAAATTAAGAATAAATGATAATTTGCTTCTAAATTATTTTTTATTCTCGATTTTCTAAAATTTAAGTCAATATTTCCATTATTTGTATAGAATAATTATTTAATTAGATTTGAATTTCCCGGGTGTAGCCGCCAGATTTAAATTAGTTCTGAAAATCGAGGGTATTATTGTAGGTGGCGGGCAAAACACTGGTCTCACTTTTTCCATTGAGTTTCCACCCACTGCTCCTCACAGCGTTATCGGTCTCTTTCTATATGTCGATGTGAAGCGCCAACTTGTGTAAAAATGACGAAGCTTTAATTCAAGGGCGGGAACTGCAATCGTATTCATTGATCGATATTTAAAGCATCATCTAATCATGCGCACAGCGCGTTATCTAAGAGCGCGAATTTCAAAAATTTAACGAGCGTTATAAAAAGATTCGTTGTAAATGATCTGGATTTTTTGGCTTTACAGGATGGAAAATTTTTATTTATGAATCTAGAAAAAATACGGAGTAAGGAAAACATTTAACTCTAAATAGAAATTGTCAAATAAAGAAACCCCGAAATATTTTTTTTAAAGTTCACCTCGAGTTTTTCATAATAATTTATAACAAGGATCATTTTTTTTACTTGAAATAACATATAGTAATAATAAATATTAATAAATTTAATAATAAATATTAATATATTTAATAATAAATATGG